>CM065592.1:163614727-163632842 GCA_033119425.1 Bufotes viridis
AAATGGAGATAAAATTTCAGAATTTCGATTTTTTGAAAAATTTTCCATTTCAATCCATTTTTTCCAGTAACAAAGCAAGGGTTAACAGCCAAACAAATCTTAATATTTATTCCCCGATTCTGTAGTTTGCACGAACACCCAATATGTGGTCGTAAACTGCTGTATGGCCAAACTGCAGGGCGCAGAAGGAAAGGAGCGCCATATGGTTTTTGGAAGGTGGATTTTGCTGGACTGTTTTTTTGACACCATGTCCCATTTGAAGCCCCCGATGCACCCCTAGAGTAGAAACTCCATAAAAGTGACTCCATCTAAGAAACTACACCCTTCAAGGTATTCAAAACCAGTTTTGCAAACTTTGTTAACCCTTTAGGTGTTCCACAAGAGTTATTGGCAAATGGAGATGAAATTTCAGAATTTCTATTTTTTGTTACCTTGTCTCAAAAAAGTGTAATATAGAGCAACCAAAAATCATATTTACCCTAAAATAGTACCAACAAAACTGACACCTTATCCCGTAGTTTCCAAAATGGGGTCACTTTTTTGGAGTTTCTACTGTAGGGGTGCATCAGGGGGGCTTCAAATGGGACATAGTGTCAAAAAACCAGTCCAGCAAAATCTGCCTTTCAAAAACCATATGGCGTTCCCTTCCTTCTACGCCCTGCCGTTTGGCCATACAGCAGTTTACGACCAAATATGGGGTGTTTGTGCAAACAAGAGAATCAGGGCAATAAATATTGAGTTTTGTTTGGCTGTTAACCCTTGCTTTGTTACTGGAAAAATGGATTAAAATGGAAAATTTGCAAAAAAATTGCTGTTTTGGGACCGTTTTTATTTTTTGCTATTTACATTGTTGAAGTGACAGGTTAGATTGTGTGCTATTTCTATAGAGCAGGTTGTAACGGACGCGACAATACCAAATATGACTACTTTTTAGGGGTTTTTGTTTCAGTTTTACATAATAAAGCATTTTTGAACAAAATTATTTTTTAGTGTCTCCACATTCTGAAAGCCATAGTTTATTTTTTATTTTTTGGGCGACTGTCTTATGTAGGGGCTCATTTTTTGCAGGATGAGATGGCGGTTTGATTGGCACTATCTTGGGGTGCATATGACATTTTGGTCGCTTGCTATTACACTTTTTGTGATGTAAGGTGACAAAAATGGCTTTTGACAATCGTATTGATTATTATTTTTTTGATGTGTTCAGCTGAGGGGTTAGGTCATGTGTTATTTTTATAGAGCAGGTTGTGACGGACGCGAAATACCTAATATGTATACTTTTTATTTATTTATATAAGTTTTACACAATAATATCATTTTTTAAAACAAAAATAAATCATGTTTTAGTGTCTCCTTAGTTTGAGAGCCATATTTTTTTTTTTTTGGGCGATTGTCGTATGTAGGGGCTCATTTTTGCGGGATGAGGTGGCGGTTAGATTGACACTATTTGGGGGTCATATGAATTTTTGATCGCTTGTTATTACACTTTTGTGATGTAAGGTGACAAAAATGGCTTTTGACAAAGTTTTTATTAAATTTTTTTACAGTTTTTACTTGAGGGGTTAGGTCAGGTGATATTTTTATAGAGCAGATTCTTACGGACGTGGAGATACCTAATATGTCTACTTTTAGTTTTTTATACATTTAACACTAAAAAGCATTTTTGAAACATGTTTTAGTCTGAGAAGCATAGTTTTTTTATTTTTGGCGAATTGTTTTAGGTAGGGGCTCATTTTTTTGTGGATGAGATGGCGGTTTGATTGGTACTATTTTGGGAGGCATACGCTTTTTTGATCGCTTTGTGTTACACTTTTAGTGATGTAAGTTGCCCAAAAATGGCTTATTTACACCATTTTTTTTTATGGCGTTCACCTGACGAGTTCAGTCATGTGATATTTTTATAGAGCAGATTTTTACGGACGCGGCGATACCTAATATGTGTAGTGTATTTTTATTTATTTTTTTTATTATTCAGTGATATGTGTTTTTTTTCATTTTTACTTTTTTTTCACTTTTTACATTTTTTTGACCCAGACCCACTTGGTTCTGAAAGATCCAGTGGATCTTGTGTTCAGAGTAATACAGTACAGTACACTATATAGTGCACTGTACTGTATTTTGTACTTACAAAGTCTGAATAGACCTTTAGCAGGTCTATTCAGACTTTCAGCACCATGGAGACAGGACGCTTCTGAAGCATCCTGTCTCCATGGCAGCCATCACCCGCTGCCATAAGAGGGCAGCGGGTGATTGAAGCAGAAGGAGTGGAGCCCCTCCTCTGCGATCCCCATCCTGCTGGGGGCTGCAAAGGCACAGCAGCCCTCGATGGGAGAGAGGGAGGGAGCTCCCTCCCTGTTAACCTCTTCCATACCACGGTCCGCACGGACCGCGGTACAGAAGGTTAAACGGCTGGCATCTGATCAAGCACAGATGCCAGCTGCTTATCAGAGTGTCAGCAATGTGCTGGACACTCTGATAGACCCACTAGACACCAGGGAAACATTACAGAGGAGGCGGGCGGGGGATCGCAACCGCGATCCCGCCCGCGCCGCACCGCCCGCCTCCCGCACTGCCTCCCGCCGCCCGCAACCACCCTCTCTGCACCCCCGCAGCCACAATATGATTGGGGGCTGCAGGGGGTTAAAATAAACACATTGGGGGCATTAACCCTCTGATCCTCGCGGGTCTGATCAGAGATCGCACAAAGCTGCAAACCGCAGGTCTGAATTGACCTGCGGTTTGCAGCGATCAAGCCGATATGGGGGGTCACAAGACCCCCCTGGGCATTGTAACAAGGTACCTGCTGAATGATTTCAGCAGGTACCTTGTTCCGATCACTGCCAGCTGAGCAGCAGTGATCGGAACAACTCATGACGTACCTGTACGTCATGGGTCCTTAAGGCGACTCGGAAATCATGACGTACAGGTACGTCATGCGTCCTTAAGGGGTTAAATAGCCCGCCCTCAGTCACATGACCAGGGAAAATCATGTCATGTGACTGTGACATCATGTCAGCAAGGTAACCGGGATAGTTTACAAACACTATCACCAGTTTAACTCAAAAACCAAGTGATAATCATAGATTCTTCTCGGTGATCGCGATAAAGTAATTTCTCAGTTACACTGTGGAAACACGTAACAAGTTTCAAGTTACATAAGTAAGGCAGTGAGAATACATAGAGCAATAATACATTTTTGCTAAATATAGAACCTTAGAGGAAACTGGTCAACGCATACTCTCGATTTAACCCTTTGGGTGTCATCGTCTGTAAGCGGTGAATCCAGTAAGCCTCGCGTTTAAGTAACATCGCAACTCTATTTCCTTCCCTTCAATGTGGCAAAACCTCTTTGATTATTTGGAAGCGAAACTGGGACACATTATGTTTCTGTTGATGGAAATGCAATGGAATAGGCAATAAAAGGTTTTCATTGCGAATTGTTGATTTGTGCTTTGCGAAGCGGTTCTTTATGCACATCGTAGTTTCACCCACATAGCAGAGGCGGCAAGGAAACTTCTACAAATCCAAATTGAATGTGCTGTTTCAAGTAAAATGCCCCTTTATTGAGATTTGTTCCCCAGTATGTGGATGTGAAATGTGGGGGCGGTGGGGACCGCTATGGGGTCCATTGCCGCACTGCCATATGCAAATTGCTATATGGCACAGTTCGAACAGGATTTTATATACTTTTATCCGCTTTTTCAGCAAAATTGCATTTTTTGAAAACGTTTCATTGATGACGTGTTTTGCATATGGCGATGCGGCATAGAAATTATTCAAGAATTCTCCCTCTACATTAATAGTGTATGGCCAGAGTTAAAGTTCACGGCTCACTGTGATCTTTCAAAAATACCCTTTTTGGACACTTGGGTCGTAAAGGGCCAAGATGGGTAATGTACAACAGACCTGTATATCAAGACTACAGACCGTAATAGTCTACTTAGATATGAGAGTAATCACCCACCAGCCACTGAAAGGTCTTTACCCTACTCACAATTTCAAAGGGTCAATAGAATTGTTAGCGACCCACTTACCTGTAAAATCCGTCTTGAAGAGATGAGCACTAAATTCAGGCAGAGAGGATATCCAGAATGGTTGTTACAATGACAAGGACAGAAATGTGTGACAATTCCGAGAGCCAGTGAAAAAACTTCACAAAAAAGATTCCCCCTAGTTGTGCAATATCACCCCTGGATTAACCGTGTGAGGGCCATTATTAATAAACATTGGAACATAGTGACTAGGGCCTATCCGCAGATTCCAGAATTTTAGAGGCTTAAATGGGTTGGGAACATAAGAGATAAAATTATCAGGGCAGACATTGGCACCACCAAAAAGGGCCCCCGACAGATGGTAATGTCCACCGTTAGGAAAGGCACCATTTCTTGACTTAGTTGCATTCACTGTTCTAGCATAATAAAAGGCCCCCACATTTCACATCCACATACTGGGGAACAAATCCCAATAAAGGGGCATTTTACTTGCAACAGCACATTCATTGTGTATTTGTTGACGTGTCCTTGCGGCCTCTGCTATGTGGGTGAAACTACTATGTGCATGAAGGACCGCTTCGCAAAGCACAAATCAACAATTCGCAATGAAAACCTTTTATTGCCTATTCCATTGCATTTCCATCAGAAGAAATATAATGTGTCCCAGCTTCGCTTCCAAATAATCGAAGAGGTTTTGCCACCTAGAAGGGGAGGAAAGAGAGTTACGATGTTACTCAAACGCGAGGCCTCTAAAGCAATCTGGGACTGTGAACCTGAATAAGTTGCCAATCAGTTAACACCCAGGGTCTTCATTTTCATCTCCCAAATTGGCAGGTTAGATTTAATGCCTTGTTGTGCTTGAATTCTGAGCCTGCTTGGTGTGTGTGTATAGAGATGTAGATACAAAGAGGTATCTCCCAAGGAAGAGAACCAGCACAAACTCTTGGAAGTGTCTCATTTTGAGTCAAAATTCTAACAAGCCTTGGGATTTCAGAAGGGAATATAGCCAAGCCAGATATCCCTTGGTAAACAGCTGCTTCGGGGTGCTTGCCCCTTATCAGTATGGAGTAGGACCCTGGCTGGCTAGGTGGGATACCTTGAATGCAGCTTAGGCAGGGTGCTGCACCCCCATTAAGAGACCAGCTTCATATGGAGACTTACTGGAAGTAGTCCATGTTATGGAGACTTATTGACAATGCTCCATGGAAAACAAATATGTAAAGAGGCATCTTCCAAGGAAGAGAACCATCTCGCTAATGCCACCTCTTACTTCCAGCACCCTACCTAAGCTATAAAGATGTAACAAAGACATACATACATAAGACTGCACACAGTATCAGCCCTTAGGAAATAGAAAATTGCAAGCCTCTGTTTACACTAGCCACCTTTCCACTTTCATGGAGCTATGAATGATATGCTATATCTATTTTCAAGTTTATTTTGGGGAACCCCAACACACCCTATTGATCATAGACTGAACCCCTAAATGAAGGCGTAAACCGATCAAAATATTGTATAAAATATGTAATCATTTTGGTAACATATCAATATAATAGTCTGCTTTCAATCTTTGGAAAAGCAAGTTTATAAGGGCATATATAGTACATGTCCACTGTGCCCAATGGTTGACTGGTGTTTTTAATATCTGCCACGCTTCACTTTAATGCTAACAGCCGGACTTCCCTGTATATAGGACCCACCAATCCCTTCCACAAGACAATAATAGACTACCAGGGGCAAGTATATATCCAAACGTTCCTTTATATTAATTCATAGACAAAAATAACTTAACAGTCACACACCAGTCCATTTAGTGTGCAACTTAAAAGTCCATAACTAGCAGTAGCCTCTTAATTCATGTGGCATGGTTCACCACTGATGCTTGAGAAAGGGGGCTTGGCTCCTGAAATGTTGCAAGTGACGTACATCAAGCTTGGACTATATCCGTGGTGACCATGCCGCATGAACTTTTAAGTTTGCACAATAAATGGACTGGTATGGGACTGTTCACAATTAGTTAGTTGTGTTATTCTAACATGTTCAAATATGTGACGTTTGCTTAACACCAAAATAGTGCCAATCAAACAGTCATCTTATCCCACAAAAAATTAGACAATCCCTAAAAACATAAAAAGCAATATGGCTCAGAAAATAGCAACACAAAAATAAGATTTTATCCTGTTCAAAAATGCTTTTAGTGTGTATAAATAGACATATTAGGTATTTCCCGTCTGTAACAGCCATCTCTATAAAAGTATAACATGATCTACCCTGTCAAGTGAACGCTGTAAAAATAAATAAATAAAAGTGCCAGAACTGTCATTTTTTGTCATCTTGGCTTACAAAATGAGTAATATCAAGTGATCAAAAAGTAATATGTACCCCAAAATGGTGCCAATGAAAATGCCACCTTATCCTGCAAAAAATGAACCCCCACCCAAAAAACAAAAAACAATGGTGCCCATAAACTAATCCATCAAAATCTGTGCTGCAAAAGCCATATGCCGCTCCTTCTCTTTTGAGTCTGCCATGTGCCCCCACAGCACGTATGGGGTGTTGCCATATTCAGGAGAAAATGAGTAACAAATTGTGGGGTGCTTTTTTCCTGTTACTCCTGGTGAAAATGAAAAGTTTGGGGCTAAAGCAACATTTCATTGGAAGCCAAGTGTTTCTAAATTCCGTAAAACAGTAAATCGCCTAATAAATTCTTTGAGGGGTGAAGTTTCCACTGTAGGGATACCTCAGGGTCTCTTCAAATACAAAATGGTGCCAAAAAACCATTCTAGCAAAATCTGCTTTCCAAAAACCATAGGACACTCCTTTCCTTTTGACCTTAGTTATGTGCCCCTACGGCAATTTACCACCACATATGGGGTATTTCTGTAAACTGCAGAATCAGAGTAGTACATATTGAGGTTTATTTTGCTGTTAACCCTTGCTGTGTTGCAAGAAAAAATTGATTAACATAAAAAAATCTGCAAAAAAATGAAATCTTGAAATGTCACCTCCATTTTCCTTTAATGCTTGTGGAACACCTAAAGGATTAGCAAAGTTTATTAAATCAGTTTTGAATAATATGAGGGGTGTATTTTCTAAAATGGGATCATTTATGGGTGGTTTCTATTATGTAAATCACTTTATAACTAAACTGCTGCTTAAAAAATGGTTTTTGAAATTTTCTTGAAAATTTGAAAAAGTGCTTCTAAAATTCTAAGCTTTCTAAAGTCCTAAAGAAATGAAATGACATTTACAAAATGATGCCAACATAAAGTAGACATATGGGGAATGATTTGCAAATTTTTGCTAAATTTTGTAATTTTTTAAATAAATGTGATGAAGTACAATGTGTCATGAGAAAACAATCTCAGAACGTCTTGCATAAGTAAAAGCGTTCCAAAGTTATTACCACACAAAGTGACATATGTCAGATTTGCAAGAAATGGCCTGGGCAAGAAGGTAAAACAGGCCTGGGGTACAAGGGGTTAAGAGCACAGCCATTGTTTGAGGTCTTCATTCTCCTCCACAAAACTAAAAGCTTTACTACAGATAGAATCACACTGCTTTCTTGTGTCGCTGTTGATACTAATATGATTCCTTTCAAACCCCTGAATTATGATTATAATTTTCTTGTTTTCATGGACCGGAGCTATCAAATTTCCCAAATCACGCACTTTCTAAAAATGAAGGTTGGGCATATAGAGATTTTTCTCCTATTAATTTATCTTGTTTGAGGATGTCCCAATGGTTTTTATAATTCTCTTAAATTTTCCCACTCCTTCACTATATGTAGTAATAATGGGGATTTTAAAAGGTCCTCACTATTACTATTTCCGTGCTATCTTTTATTTTAATTTTAACAGTGGCATTCTTCCCATATTTTTCTCTTTATCTTTTTCTTTACTCCTATCTATTAATGGGTTCTTCAGGTCCATCTCCTTTACATTATCAATTATTGGTACTAGATTCTCTAATTTATACCCTTTTCAAAAACTTTTTATTTAATTCTCTGTTTCTTCCTCAAAGTGAGTCAATTTGCTGCAGTTCCTGCGAACTCTTATATATTGGCTTCGCGGTATGTTTAATAGCCATGTGGGTAGATGACAGCTATTTAAAGGTATATAGCTATTGCTATCAGTCAGTTTATGGAAGGTTTTGTCTCTATATTATTGTTTTCAATGAAAATAGTCAAATCTAAAAATTTATCTCCTTTGTACTCCAACTACATATAAACTCCAAATAAAATTCATTTTTATTTAGATTATCTAAAAATTGTACTAGTTCAGTTTCACTACCTTTCCATATAAAAACTACATCATCAATAAATCGTCGCCCAGAGGACCAGGTTGCTTTGAGGTTGCCAGATGGGAATATGGTGGATTCTTCCCATCTTCCTACGTACAGGTTTGCAAAGACTTCGGTGCGAACCAGGTCCCCATAGCGATCCTTACGTCTGGAGGTAAAATTCATTATCATATTTAAAATAATTATGAGTGAGAATAAAATTAATACATCGTCCTATAAAATCAATTTGAGTCTCAGGTATGTCACCCTCCTTTCTCAGGAAGTATTCAGCTGATTCCCGACCTTCTTATTTTCTATGATTGTATATAAAGAGGAGTGACATCTAGTGTGCCCTAATATATATCCTTCTTCCCATTTTATTTCTTTCAATGAGTTGTAGGATATGTTTTGTATCCTTTAGGTAGCTGGAGATTTATTACACACTTCTGTAGCATAACATCCACATATTTAGAGAGGTTAGTGGTTAGACCATCAATCCCTGAGACTATAGGTCTACCTGGGGTTTTGCAATCTTTGTGAATTTTAGGTAAATAATAAAAAGACTGGTATCCTGGGTGTTTGGTTATTAATAAAGTTTGATTCCTCCAATGACAGTATTCCAGAATTCTTCCCTTTTCTTATTAATGCTGCTAGTTTGTTCTTATACATCGTAGTAGGATCATGGTTAAGCTTTTTATATGTTTTTCCATCACTCAGTAGTCTCAAGGCCTCTGAGTGATAGGCCTCTGATCCAAGATAACTATACTCCCACCCTTATCCGCTGGTCTAATCACAATACCATTGTTTTTCTGTAGGGTGGTGATCGCTCTACTTTCCTCTAGGGTCAAATTCTGGTGACCCTTGATTCTGTTCTTTTAATTTTCTTTAGGTCCCTTAATACCAGTGTCTGGAAGGTGATGATGGCATCTGAATACTCTCCAACTGGATTAAATTGAGATTTTGGTTTTAGGGAGTATGGGTGAATACCTGTTGTTCAGCATTATCTGTAATCTCTCCTGGTCCATCCTTCACCATCTTATTTTCTGGTACACCCTGTTTTTCCATGTTCCTTTTTCTGTTTATGTTCCTATTTTTATTCATATGGGAAAACACCTCCATTCTTTGTTTTTTTAGGAAATACTTTTAAGGGCCACTTTCGGAAGGAACTGTTTTACACCAATAAATGCATTAAAGGGACAGAATTTTGATGATGGAGCAAATTTCAGACCCTTTTTTAAAGTTTTATTTCATTATTCTTGATGTCGTATTTACTAAGATTATAGATCCCCCTAGTCTCTTCATCCCCATACCCCTTCTTGTTTTTTGCTTTTTTAAAAGTCCTTTTCCCCCTCCTTCTCTCTTGATTTTTTTCTTTTTGTGGGCGCTCTTGGCTGGAAAAAATCCTTCTTAATTGTTTTCCTCAGTTTTGTCTTAGTTTTTCCTTTTTGATTAATCCCGTCTCTATTACTCATTTGGGTTTCACTCTCCTCTACCCTCACCCTCTCCCCCAGCTTATGTATGCTGACTTTACTTGTATTTATATAATTCTCCTCACTGCTATTATTTTTATTATTATTTTTATTTTTGTTTTTATTAGAAGTTTTATTTTCATTTTCATCCTCATCTATATCCAATTTTTTATTTATCAGATCTTCTCCCTCTAAATCAATCTCTTCATTCACTTGGTGAAGTATCTCATATCTGTTGGAGGTAACAATACTGCCATTTTTCCGAATTGTGACCTCAGGGGTTAAGGGTATAAGGTTCCTTTTTGGGACCTCCCTAGAGACCTCTCTAGAGCCCTGTTCACTGCTTTTCCTCATAGATTGAAAATGACCCTGTTAGTTCCTCCTCACAGGTGGCATTATCAATCGTAACAAATTGACCTCTTGTGGTTCTAATGTATGGTCCCTGTCTTGTGGGTTCAGGTCCTTCTCGTAGACCACGGGTCTGTTGTATATCTCTTTATCCCTCTCAAATTTTTATTTTTTTATATCCTGGATTTCATCTTCTTTGTTCTAATTCTCCTTTTAATGGACTGTGATATTTTATTTATTTCCGGGTGATCTTTAGAGGGTCTTATACTCTGGAATAATTCCATAATTTATAGTTATTTTCTCTAAGTGCCACCTTCCGCTTATCTATTATGAATTGAACAGTTCTCCTTGAGAATTCATGAAATAGTTCTTCCCATTCCCGCAGTGTTTCTGTATTTCCTAGATCACTGGTCAAAGTCTTATTCACTACTAACCCTTTCGGTATTATATCAATATTTAAATATTTTTCAAGTGTTACTACCTCCCATAGGTCCTCATTTCTGTAATTAATAATCTTTCCAATTTTTCATATGTCCTATGGTGACTGAGATACTTCATTGTATGTTGTTCCCTATCTTTATTAGTCCTAGTTTTAGTCTGTGATACCGATTCAATATATTCTAAACGGGC
Organism: Bufotes viridis; assembly: GCA_033119425.1. Classification (NCBI taxonomy): domain Eukaryota; kingdom Metazoa; phylum Chordata; class Amphibia; order Anura; family Bufonidae; genus Bufotes; species Bufotes viridis. The sequence continues at coordinate 163,625,448 of CM065592.1, forward strand.
TTTTCTATCTCCCATAATAAGCTCATTTTTTATACACTGTGTGTTATTTTATTATAGTGTAATGTCCAAGTAGTGCTATTGCCTACTATCTACCGGTATGCTGCAGTAGTTACTCACAATCGAAGGGAAGAAGAAACGTGTTGATTATAATAAAAAGTACCACTGCGCTCCCTCCAATAGTGGGGATGTTGAAAACACACAGGAGGTTCCACAACTTGCCGCTGCAATTAACGGTTTGCTGATCCCTTCAGTGATGTCAGCTTCAGTTAAGTGGAGGTTACTTAGTTCATCCAGAGTACCGTTATGCGCTGGCCCCTCCTAGTGTTCAACTCCGTATTATATATTGAGCACAAAATAACAAAGTGAAATTCTGTGTCCTACCTGGTGAATTAGTAGGTAGTTCTTCCTAATATCGCTGGATCGGCAGGACGCTGGGATCCCGAACGCCGTCTTCAGCAGCGCTAGCTTCACACGTGCTGCCCCGGCCGGCAGCAGACACGCGCGCAGAAGCCGCTCTCTGTATGAGATGAAAAGAGGTGACGCTCACACTCTCCACTACGAGTACCGTGATCAGGACAAACTTTACCCTACGCGCTTCGGGGCCTTCGGGCTCCTTCGTCAGGGGTATTCCACTTCCCTGTCTGTACGGCTATTTAAGCTGCCCGTTTCCATGACGACCATGACCCTTGTTCATATTATTCTCCCGCTACTCTTCCACCAGGATGATCCAGACCTGAACTGAAACTTGTTATAGTGTTATTTTATTGTCTTAGAGAACCATTCCTCTCCATATCTTAACTTTGTCCTTTTAAAAGCAAAAGTTCCATTTCTTGGTTCAGTCCATTTGGGGCCAGGCTGTCCAATTTGAATATCCATTTGCTTTCCTGTCGTGACATATGTTTTATAAAGTCACCGCCCCTAATATCTCTTTTGACCTTTTCTATTCCTCCAAAATCTGAACCCCGAAATTCTCCATCATGATAGTCTGCGTAATGGCGTGATAGCGGATGGTCCTTATACTTCTTTTTATGTTTCTTATGTGTTCATTAATCCGGATTTTTAGTTGTCGTTTTGTTCTACCCACATATATCTTTTACATGGACAGGATATGTAGTAAATGACCCCCTTTGTGCTACAGGTGATATATTCCTCTATTTTGTATCTTTCCCCACCATTCCTTGTTTCTATTTCAAGTTTCTTATTTTTATTTTTAGTGGGCCAATGTCCCTACAATTTTTACATTTTGCAGTGAACAAAACCCTTCCTGTTTGTTTTCCCAGAATTATGATTATAATTTTTCTTGTTTTTTATGGACGGAGCTATCAAATTTCCCAAATCACGTGCCTTTCTAAAAATGAAGGTTGGGCATATAGGGATTTTTTTCTCCTATTAATTTGTCTTGTTTGAGGATGTCCCAATGGTTTTTTATAATTCTCTTAAATTTTCCCACTCCTTCACTGTATGTGGTAATAATGGGGATTTTTAAGAGGTCCTCACTATTACTATTATTTCCGTCTTCTTTTATTTTAATTTTAACAGTGGCATTTCTCCCATATTTTTCTCTTTATCTTTTCTTTACTCCTATCTATTAATAGGTCCTTCCGGTCCATCTCCTTTACATTGTCAATTATTGGTACTAGATTCTCTAATTTATACCCTTTTTCCAAAAGCTTTTATTTAATTCCTCTGTTTCTTCCTCAAAGTGAGTCAATTTGCTACAGTTCCATGCAAACTCTTATATATTGGCTTCGCGGTATGTTTAATAGCCATGTGGGTAGATGACAGCTATTTAAAGGTATATAGCTATTGCTATCAGTCAGTTTATGGAAGGTTTTGTCTCTATATTATTGTTTTCAATGAAAATAGTCAAATCTAAAAAATTTATCTCCTTTGTACTCCAACTACATGTAAACTCCAAATGGACTGAACCAGGAAATGGAACTTTTTGCTTTTTAAAAAGGACAAAGTTAAGATATGGAGAGGAATGGTTCTCTAAGACAATAAAATAACACTATAATAAGTTTCAGTTCAGGTCTGGATCATCCTGGTGGAAGAGTAGCGTGAGCCCAACATGAACAAGGGTCATGGTCAGCCATGGAACGTGAACGCTCAGGCCGTCAGCATGACAGGGAAGTGGAATAATCCCTGACGCAGGAGCCCGGCGTCTCCGAAACGCGTAGGTAAAGTTTGTCCTGATACGGTACTGAGTGAGAGTGTGACGCCACCTCTTTTCATCTCATACAGAGAGCGGCTTCTGGCGCGCGTGTTCTGCTGCCGGCCGGGGCAGCACGCGGTGAAGCAGCGCTGCTGAAGACGGCGCTCGGGATCCCAGCGCCCTGCCGATCCAGCGATATTAGGAAGAACCACCTACTAATTCACTCAGGCAGGACACAGAATTTCTACTCTTGTTATTTTGTGCTCAATATATAATACGGAGTTGAACACTAGGAGGGGGCCAGCGCATCTAAAATAGTGGATTTCAGACAGAAATGGCTAAAATGGATGCAAAATGTGCACAACAGATGCCTAAAATTCAAGATCCGTTCTTTTTCCTGCTCTTCTGATGGATCAGAAGAGCAGAAAACAAAACAGTGATGTGACCCAGTCTAATGCCCAGGGCTGGGACAAGGTCCACCACCAACAGAGGCTGAGCTGCCCAAGTGCGCCCCCCCCCTCCAACTTGTGGATGACACTGTTATTGGGGGATCTGTGATGGATGACACTGTTATTGGGGAATCTGTGGATGACACTGTTATGGGGGATCTGTGATGGATGACACTGTTATTGGGGAATCTGTGGATGACACATATGTGTCATCCACAGATCCCCCTCCCCATAACAGGGTCCATGTAGGAATGACCCCAATACAAGGTGAGGCTGTGGGGTTGTATCTGCTTTTTGATGACAGCGCCAGCGGGCCGTGCAGTGACTGTATTCTACTACTCCCTCGACACTGTATATAATCTTAACTATATAACTGTAGTGATTTACTACAGTTATATAGTTAATAAGATTATATCCAGTGAGCAGGGGGATGGGGTGTAGTAGAATACAGTCACTGCACGGGCCCTGCTGTCATTATGAAATAGCATATGTGACCCCCACCTCTTTATTGGTGGTCATTCAGTAAATTAACCCTGTTTTGGGGGTGGGGGTGTCTGTGGGACAAATATGTGTCATCCACAGAGTAATGTCCGCCACACTGCCCCCACACAGTAATGTCCGCCACACTGCCCCCACACAGTAATGTCCGCCACACTGCCCCCCACACAGTAATGTCCGCCACACTGCCCCCACACAGTAGTGCCCCCACACAGTAATGTCCGCCACACTGCCCCCACACAGTAATGTCCGACGCACTGCCCCCCCACACAGTAATGTCCGCCACACTGCCCCCCGCACAGTAATGTCCGCCACACTGCCCCACACAGTAATGTCCGCCACACTGCCCCCCACACAGTAATGTCCGCCACACTGCCCCCACACAGTAGTGCCCCCACACTGCCCCCACACAGTAATGTCCGCCACACTGCCTCCCACACAGTAATGTCCGCCACACAGTAATGTCCGCCACACTGCCCCCCACACAGTAATGTCCACCACACTGCCCCCCACACAGTAATGTCCGCCACACTGCGTCCCACACAGTAATGTCCGCCACACTGCGCCCCACACAGTAATGTCTGCCACACTGCCCCCACACAGTAATGTCCCCCACACCGCCCCCCACACAGTAGTGCCCCCCACACAGTAATGTCCGCCACACTGCCCCCCCCGCACAGTAATGTCCGCCACACTGCCCCACACAGTAATGTCCGCCACACTGCCCCCCACACAGTAATGTCCGCCACACTGCCCCCACACAGTAGTGCCCCCACACTGCCCCCACACAGTAATGTCCGCCACACTGCCCCCACACAGTAATGTCCGCACACTGCCCCCACACAGTAATGTCCACCACACTGCCCCCACACAGTAATGTCCGCCACACAGTAATGTCCGCCACACTGCCCCCACACAGTAATGTCCGCCACACTGCCCCCACACAGTAATGTCCGCCACACTGCCCCCACACAGTAATGTCCGCCACACTGCCCCCCCGCACAGTAATGTCCGCCACACTGCGCCCCACACAGTAATGTCCGCCACACTGCGCCCCACACAGTAATGTCTGCCACACTGCCCCCACACAGTAATGTCTGCCACACTGCCCCCCACACAGTAATGTCCCCCACACACCCCCTCAACCACACAGCAGTGCCCCCACATAGTAATTTGTCATGCCCCCTCTTGTCATAATCCCCTCTTCTTGTCATGCTTTTTCTGCACCCTGTCATTCTCCCCATCTTTTCATGCTCTTTTTACCCCCCTCCATGTTTTCATGCTCTTTCTGCCCCCCATGTTGTCACAGACTTAATGAAAGGGGCCCGGCATTTTCACTGTACTTAATGCCGGGCCCCGTCAGAGCGCTCCTCTCACCTCCATTATGGTCACTGCTCCAGGCTTCCGGGATCAGGCCCCAGCGCTGCTTCACATTAAGCAGGTGGGCGGAGCCTAACGGAGGTCCATTAGGCTCCGCCCACCTGCTTACTCTGTTTCTAGTTAGAGCCTGAGGCAGCGGGCCTGAAGCAGCATAATGGAGGTGAGAGGAGCGCTCTGACGGGGCCCGGCTCAGGGAATGACAGGAGGGAGCGCTGAGCGGTTCCCCCCTGTCAGTCCCTCTCCCTCTCGCCGGCCCCTGCCTGCGCCCTGAGGCTGGAGCGCCCTGAGGCTGGAGCCTCCCCAGCCTCTGTGTTGGCCCGGCCCTGCTAATGCCTCATTCACCACGTCAGTGTTTCGGTCAGTAATTTCCATCAGTGACTGTGAGCCAAAACCAGGCGCGGCTCTAAACACAGAACAGGTGCAGATCATTCCCTTGTACCTCATGTCTGTGGAGGCTCCAATCCTGGTTTTGGCTCACAATCACTGATGAAAATCACTGACCAAAACACTAAAGTTTCCACCTTGTTTCCACTTACATTGAGCTAGGAATGATATGCCAGATCTATTTTCAAGTGGATTTTGGTGAACCCCAACACACCCCATTGTTCATAGACTGTAAGCCTAAATGAAAGTGTAAGCAGATCAATATATTGTATAAAATGTGCAACCATTTTGGTAACATATCAATATAATAGTCTACTTTCAGTCTTTTGAGAAGCAAGTTGATAAAGGCATCTACAGTATATGTCCACTGTACCCAATAGTTGGCTAGTCTTTCTAACCACTTCCAGACCGGTCGATTTGTCCGCTTCCTGACCAGGCCTGATTTTGCAATTCTGAATATGTTATTTTATGTGGTAATAACTTTGGAATGCTTTTACTTATTCAAGCCATTCAGAGACTGTTTTCTCATGACACATTGTACTTCATGTTAATGGTAAATTTGAGTCAAAAAAATGTCACCTTTAATTATATAAAAATCTAAAAGTTTATGAAAATTTTAAAACGTTTTCTAAATTTGAATCTCTCTGCCTTTAAGGCCTCTTGCACACGAACGTATTTTTTTTTCAGTGTTTTGCGGTCCGTTTATAACGGATCCGTAGTTCCGTTTTTTGTTTCCGTTTCGGTTCCGTTGTTCCGTTCCGTTTTTCCGTTTGGCATATACAGTGTACATTAATTCCATAATAAAAATTGGGCTGGTCTTACAATTTTCAATAGATTGTTCAGCAAAAACGGAACGGATACGGAAGACATACGGATGCCTTTCCGTATGCTTTCCGTTTTTTTTGCGGACCCATTGACTTGAATGGAGCCACTGAACGTGATTTGCGGACAAGAACATGGTCTATATTTAAACGGAACAGAAAAAATGGAAAAACGGAAACGTGAATTGAAGTGAATGGTTCAGTATACTGTCAGTATACTGAACTGAAAAAACTGCCAGTATACGGTCCGCAAAATACTGTCGTGTGCAAGGGGCCTAAGACAGATAGTAATACCTCATAAAATACTCAATAATTAACATTCTCCATCTGTCTACTTTATGATGACATTATTTTGGTAATGTAATTTAATTTTTTTAGGCCATTAGAAGGTTTTAACCCCTTAAGGACGAAGGGCGTACAGGTCAATCCTGACCACGGCATCTGATCGCGCAAAAACCGAAAGTTTCACTTTCGGTTTGTGCTCCGGCTCCCCTGATGGCCACAAGGGGGAGCCGGAGCATGCAAGTAGTAGCCTAGGTTTCTGTGAATGAAACCTAGGTTACTACTTAGTATTCCTATGGAGCCTATGACTGCAATAGGCTCCATAGGAAATATACGATTTTCTCATATATTCCAATGCTATTGCATTGAATATATGAGAATAGCAATCTGATGATTGCATCTTATAGTTCCCTATGGGAACTATAAGAAAGTGGTAAAAAAAAAAAAAAGTTTAAAAAATAAAATAAAATAAAAAATATAAAAATTCAAATCACCCCTTTCCCCAAAATGAAAATAAAATAAATAAAAATAAAAAATTACACATAATGGTGTCGAATGTGCGAAAACGCCCATACTATAATAATATTAAAAAATATTCACCATACGGTAACATAAAAACGGAAAGAAAGCGTCCAAATGGCTAATTCGCCATTTTTGGACGCTTCATTCCTAAAAACAAAAAGAATAAAAAGTGATCAAAACATCATACGCACTCCCATAATGGTATCAATTAAAAGTTCAGATTGCCCCAGCAAAAATGAGCCCCTACACTGCTCCGCACGCATAATTACAAAAAAGTTATAGGGGTCAAAACATGGAAACAAAAAATAAAATAAAAAAATTCCCACTTTTAATTTTTTTTCACTATCAAAACGCAAGAAAAACTATACATATTAGGTATTGCCGGATTCGTACTGACCTGAAGAATAAAATTAACCAGTCAGTTTTATCGCAAATCGAACGTTGTAATTTAAAAACCCGTAAAACTGTGGTGAAATTGCTTTTTTTTTGCAATTTCACCCCATTTGGAATTTTTTTCCCGTTTCCCACTACATCACATGCAAAAATAAATGGTAGCGTTAAAAAGTACAACTTGTCCCGCAAAAAACAAGCCATCATATGGCTATGTGAGCGGAAATATAAAAATGTTATGGCTTTTGGAAGGCAGGGAGCGCAAAACAAAAACGCAAAAATCCCAAAACCCCCGGTCCTTAAGGGGTTAAAATTTTAGAAGCAATTTTTGAAAATTTTAAGAAAATTTCCAAAATCTATTTTTTGAAGGATCAGTTCAGTTTTGAAGTTATTTTGAGGAGCTCACATAATAGAAACCACCCATAAATACCCCATTTTAGAAACTACTCCCCTCAAACTATTTAAAACTGGTTTTAGAAATGTTGTTAACCCTTCCACAGGAATTAAAGCAAAA
>CM065592.1:164233342-164508342 GCA_033119425.1 Bufotes viridis
GGGTGTATTTTACATATACCCATACTTTGTGTGAGAAATATCTCTGTAAATTGACAACTTTGAATAAAAAATGTAAAAAGTTGTCGCTTACAGCAATATTTCTCACACGCAGCATGGGTATATGTAAAAATACACCCCAAAACACATTGCCCTACTTCTCCTGAGTACGGTGATACCACATGAGTGACATTTTTTGCAGCCTGGTGCGCAAAGGGCCCTAAAACCAATGAGTACCTTTAGGATTTCACAGGCCATTTTACGCATTTGGATTCTCACGCTTTAGGGGCCCCTAAAATGCCAGGTCAGTATAAATACCCCACATGTGACCCCATTTTGGAAAGAAGACACCCCAAGGTATTCCGTGAGGGGCATGGCGAGTTCACAGAATTTTTATTTTTGGCACAAGTTAGCGGAAATTGATATATATATTTTTTTTTATTTTGTTTTTTACAAAGTCTCATATCCCACTAACTTGTGACAAAAAATAAAATTTTACATGAACTCACCATACCCCTCACGGAATACCTTGGGGTGTCTTCTTTCCAAAATGGGGTCACATGTGGGGTATTTATACTGTCCTGGCATTTTAGGGGCCCCTAAAGCGTGAGAAGAAGTCTGGAATCCAAATGCGTAAAAATGCCCTGTGAAATCCTAAGGCCTCTTGCACACGGGCGTCATGTTTGACGTCTGTTGGATAAAGGACCTGCCGTGATGTCACAGGATCACATGGGTCACATGGTCCACTCAAATGCTTCTATGATTGGACCATGTGACCCTGTGACGTCACCACAGGTCCTCAAGCATCCAAACTATCAAGAGAGAAGACGTTCTGGGGCTCTGCGCGTCCAATGGGAGAAGGTAAGTTAACTCTTTATTATTTTTAACCCTTTAAAGCCCGGGGAACATTGCATTCTGTAATTAGAATGCGATTATTTTCCCTTATAACTATGTTATAAAGGAAAATAATAACGATCGGGTCCCCATCCTGATCGTATCCTAGCAACCATGCGGGAAAATCGCAACACATCCGCACATGATTGCGGAAGCTTGCGATTTTCCCGCATCCCCATTCACTTCTATGGGGCCTGCGTTGCGTGAAAATCGCAGAATATAGAACATGCTGCGATTTTCACGCAACGCAAAACTGATGCGTGAAAATCACCGCTCATGTGCACAGCCCCATAGAACTGAATGGGTCAGGATTCAGTGCGGGTGCAATGCGTCCTCCTCACGCATTGCACCCGCGTGGAAAACTCGCCCGTGTGAAAGGGGCCTAAAGGTACTCATTGGTTTTAGGGCCCCTTTGCGCACCCAGGCTGCAAAAAAGTGGCACACATGTGGTATCGCCGTACTCAGGAGAAGTAGGGCAATGTGTTTTGGGGTGTATTTTTATATATACCTATACTGTGTGTGAAAAATATCTCTGTAAACGACAACTTTTAAAAAATTTTATGCAAAGTTGACAATTTACAGAGATATTTCTTTCACACAACATGGGTATATGTAAAAATACACCCCAAAACACATTGCCCTACTTCTCCTGAGTACGGCGATACCACATAAGTGACACTTTTTTGCAGCCTGGGTGCGCAAAGGGGCCCAAATTCCAACGAGTACCTTTAGGTTTTACATGGCGGCTCACAATTTAGCCCCGCCCAAAATGCCAGAACAGTAAACACACCCCACAAATGACCCCTTTTCGGAAAGTAGACACCCCGAGGTATTCACTGAGGGGCATAGTGAGTCCGTCTGAGATTTCTTTTTTTTTTGCCAGAAGTTAGCAGAAATTGAAACTTTTTTTTTTTTTTCTCAGAAAGTGTCATTTTCCGCTAACTTGTGAAAAAAATGAAATGATACATGAACTCACCATGCCCCTCCGCGAATACTTTGGGGTGTCTTCTTTCTAAAATGGTGTCATTTGGGGGTATTATACTATCCTGACATTCTAGCACCTGAAGAAACATGACAGGTGCTCAGAAAGTCAGAGCTGCTTCAAAATGCCGAAATTCACTTTTTTGCACCATAGTTTGTAAACGCTATAACTTTTACCCAAACCAATAAATATACACTTATTGGACTTTTTTTTATCAAAGACATGTAGAACAATAAAGTTAGAGAAAAATTTATATAGAAATGTAGTTTTTTTAAAAAAAAATTACAAAAGAAAGTGAAAAATGTCATTTTTTTGTAAAAATTTCGGTCATTTTTGATTAATAGCAAAAAAAGTAAAAATGTCAGCAGCAATGAAATACCACCAAATGAAAGCTCTATTAGTGAGAAGAAAATGAGGTAAAATTCATTTGGGTGGTAAGTTGCATGACGGAGCAATAAACGGTGAAAGTAGCGTAGTGCAGAATTGTAAAAAGTGGCCTGGTCATTAAGGGTGTTTAAGCTAGGGGGGCTTAAGTGGTTAAAGGGGTTGTCTCACTTCAGCAAGTGGCATTTATCATGTAGAGAAAGTTATTATAAGGCACTTATTAATGTATTTCTATTACCTAGATTGCTTCCTTTGTTGGCTGGATTCATTTTTCCATTATATTATGCGCTGCTTGTTTCCATGGTTACAGCCACCCAGTAATCCATCAGTGGTGCTCGGCTTGCACACTATAGAAAAAAATACCAGCCTCTCTGCTAGACTCCATGCTGCTAGTCTCGAGGGTGGTCGCAGCCATGGAAACTTTCTCTTCATAATAAACGCTATTTGCTAAAGTGGCAAAACCCCTTTAACCCCCTAAGGACTCAGCCCAATTTCACCTTAACCTCTTAGCGACCAAGCCTGTTTGGGCCTTTATGACCAAGTGTTTTACTTCCTTTTTTCATGGTCTCGTTCCAAGAGCTATAACTTTTTTATTTTTTCGTCTATATAGCTTTATGAGGGCTTGTTTTTAACGGGACAAGATGTAGTTTTTAATGGCACCATTTTTGGGTACATGTAACTTTCTGATTAACTTTTATTAACTCTTTCTGGGAGGAAGATGGGGAAAAATAGCAATACTGCCACTGCGTTTTTACATTATAAAGTTTACGGCGTTCATTTTTCGGTACAAATAACATAATAATTCTCTGGGTCAGTACGATTACAGTGATACTAAATACTTATAATTTTTTTTTTTACGTTTTACTACTTTTTTTGCAATAAAACCCCTTTTATTAACCCCAAAAATTATTTTGCATTGCCACTTCCCAAGACCCATAACTTTTTTATTTTTTATTCTATGGAGTTGATTGAGGGCTTTATTTTTGAGGGAAGACTTGTAATAGTGGGGATAATTTACGTAATATTTATGTAGTCCGGGTCATTACGGACGCGGAAATACAAAACATATGGGGGATATTTTCTTTTTGCAATTTTTTTCATTGAAAAGCTTATTTTCAATGGAAAAAAAGCATATTTTTTTATTTTATGGTATTTTTTTTATTTAATAAATGTGTATTTTTTTCTATTTTTTTACTACTTAATAGTCCCACAACGGGACTATAATATACAGTATTTTGATTGCTTTTAAAATGTAATGCATTATGTCTATAATGCATTACATTTTAATAGCAATGCTATTCCAACTTTGACCAGCAGGCTGCGCCAGAGAGGCACAGTCTGCTGGAGATGACGGGAGACAGGCTTGGGGCCCTGATCGGAAGCCAGGTCAGCTTCCCAGCACATCAGCACCCCGCAATCTCATTTGCGGGGTGCTGATGGGAGACAAAGGGAGTCCGCTCCCTCTGTTACCACTTTACATGCAGCGGGCGCCATTGCGCCCGGCATGTAAAGTGCTAAACAGCCCGGATCGGCACTCCTGCCGGTTCGGGCTGTTAGAGCAGGGCCCCGGCTCTCATGTGAGAGCTGGGTCCCTGCTACCCGCTGCACAGGGGAGCCTGCTTGTACTCATGTGTTGATCCCATAGGCGTTTGTGATGTGAGATCATGTGCCTTCGCAAAGCAGTTGTACCGAGGTGGGTGTTGGACTTCCCACGACTCAGTTTCTTTTGGTACAGGTTGCAAATGGCATTGCTTTTATCAGAGGCAGACACACAAAAAAAATGCCACACTGCTGAGCTTTGCAATGATGGCATTCTGGTGGTCGCAACAGCATGCATTGACTGGCGTGCTGTCTGGCTGACCCTGGGTGCCGATACATGCTGTCTGACTGTGCCACTAACTCCTTGCGACGACCTCCCCCTGCTTCCAACTCGTCTCCTCCTTCTCTCTGTCTCCCCTTCTGAACTTTCCCCTCTTCTTCTCTTCGAGCAGGCACCCACGTGGCATCCGTGGACACATCGTCATCATCAACCGCTTCACTTGTTTCTGACACCTCAGCAAAGGAAGCAGCAGCGGGTACAACATCATCATCATCATCATCACACTGTACGTCTATGTGTGTAATCCTGCCTGACTGAGACATATCCCTGTAATCTACATTATCTGGCAATAATGGTTGTGCATCACTAATTGCATCCAACTGATGTGTAAATAACTCCTCTGACGGATCAAGTGAAGCGGCTGTGGTGGCTGTGGTGGTAGTGGTGGAGGTGGAGGCGGGCGGGAGCGTGGTAACTTGAGAGCAGGTGACCGAAGCTGAGCTAGAGGAGGATGGTGCGTCAAGGTTCTTAGCGGAAGCTGTTGAAGATTGGGTGTCCTGTCTAAGCCAGTCAACTATGTCCTCAGAATTTTTCGGGTTCAGGGTACGTGGCCTCTGAACACTAGGCATTATTCCAGGGACAGTGGAAATCACAGCACCACGACCACGACGGCCCCTGCGGGGTGGCCTGCCTCTGCTTGTCATTTTTTTTTAGATAAGTGGTACTACGCGTCCTAGGTACTGTGCCACCCGGTATGAGTGGTGGGCACTGGCAGTGGGCACACTACAGTCTGTGGAAGTGGGCCTGACTCATACTGGCAGCAGGCAAGCAACTGAATTTAGACTACTGTCTAAAAATTAAATGTCTTATTTATCGGCAAGCTACTGTGCCACCCAGTATCAGTGGTGGGCACTGGCAGTGGGCACACTACAGTCAGTGGAAGTGGGCCTGACACACACTGGCAGCAGGCAAGCAAATGAAATTAGACTACTGTCTAAAAATTAAATGCCTTATTTATCGGCAAGCTACTGTGCCACCCGGTATCAGTGGTTTGCACTGGCAGTAGGCACACTACAGTCAGTGGAAGTGGGCCTGACACACACTGGCAGCAGGCAAGCAGCTGAATTTAGACTACTGTCTAAAACTTAAATGCCTTATTCATCGGCAAGCTACTGTCCACCCGGTATCAGTGGTTGGCACTGGCAGTGGGCACACTACAGTCTGTGGAAGTGGGCCTGACACACACTGGCAGCAGGCAAGCCACTGAAATTTGACTAATGTGTAAAAATGAAAGGCCTTATTTATCGGCAAGCTACTGTGCCACCCGGTATCAGTGGTGGGCACTGGCAGTGGGCACACTACAGTCAGTGGAAGTGGGCCTGACACACACTGGCAGCAGGCAAGCAACTGAAATTAGACTACTGTCTAAAAATTAAATGCCTTATTTATCGGCAAGCTACTGTGCCACCCGGTATCAGTGGTTGGCACTGGCAGTGGGCACACTACAGTCTGTGGAAGTGGGCCTGACACACACTGGCAGCAGGCAAGCAACTGAAATTAGACTAATGTGTAAAAATGAAATGCCTTATTTATCGGCAAGCTACTGTGCCACCCGGTATCAGTGGTTGGCACTGGCAGTGGGCACACTACAGTCAGTGGAAGTGGGCCTGACACACACTGGCAGCAGGCAAGCAACTGAAATTAGACTGATGTGTAAAATGAAATGCCTTATTTATCGGCAAGCTACTGTGCCACCCGGTGTCAGTGGTTGGCACTGGCAGTGGGCACACTACAGTCTGTGGAAGTGGGCCTGACACACACTGGCAGCAGGCAAGCAACTGAATTTAGACTACTGTCTAAAAATTAAATGCCTTATTTATCGGCAAGCTACTGTGCCACCCGGTATCAGTGGTGGGCACTGGCAGTGGGCACACTACAGTCAGTGGAAGTGGGCCTGACACACACTGGCAGCAGGCAAGCAACTGAAATTAGACTACTGTCTAAAAATTAAATGCCTTATATATCGGCGAAGCTACTGTGCCACCCGGTATCAGTGGTGGGCACTGGCAGTGGGCACACTACAGTCAGTGGAAGTGGGCCTGACACACACTGGCAGCAGGCAAGCAACTGAAATTAGACTACTGTCTAAAAATTAAATGCCTTATTTATCGGCAAGCTACTGTGCCACCCGGTATCAGTGGTTGGCACTGGCAGTGGGCACACTACAGTCTGTGGAAGTGGGCCTGACACACACTGGCAGCAGGCAAGCAACTGAAATTAGACTAATGTGTAAACATTAAATGCTTTATTTATCGGCAAGCTACTGTGCCACCCGGTATCAGTGGTGGGCACTGGCAGTGGGCACACTACAGTCTGTGGAAGTGGGCCTGACACACACTGGCAGCAGGCAAGCAACTGAAATTAGACTAATGTGTAAAAATTAAATGCCTTATTTATCGGCAAGCTACTGTGCCACCCGGTATCAGTGGTTGGCACTGGCAGTTGGCACACTACAGTCTGTGGAAGTGGGCCTGACACACACTGGCAGTAGGCAAGCAACTGAAATTAGACTACGTGTAAAAATTAAATGCCTTATTTATCGGCAAGCTACTATGCCACCCGGTATCAGTGGTGGGCACTGGCAGTGGGCACACTACAGTCAGTGGAAGTCGGCCTGACACACACTAGCAGGCAAGCAACTGAAATTACACTAAAGTGTAAAAATGAAATGCCTTTTTTGATGCAAAGTCCTGTGCCACACGGTATGAGTGGTGGGCACTGGCAGTGGGCACACTACAGTCAGTGGAAGTCGGCCTGACACACACTAGCAGGCAAGCAACTGAAATTACACTAAAGTGTAAAAATGAAATGCCTTTTTTGATGCAAAGTACTGTGCCACACGGTATGAGTGGTGGGCACTGGCAGTGGGCACACTACAGTCTGTGGGCCTGCAGCTCCTCACACACAGGCAGGCCAGGCAACTGCAATATATATATGGAGAAGAAGAAAAAAGCAGACTAATGTTGCAGCCCTAAGGCCTCTTTCACACGGCGTCATGTTTGACGCCCGGATAAGAGGCGGGTGCATTGCGGGAATATGCGCAATTTTTCCGCGCGGGCGTAAACGTTTGTAATGAGTTTTGCACGTGCGTGTGAAAAATCGCCATGTTTGGTACTCAGACCCGAAGCCAGACTTCATCACTGAAGTCCAGTTTCGGGTAGAGTATTCTGGAGAATTTATTATTTTCCCTTATAACATGGTTATAAGGGGAAATAATAGCATTCTTAATAAAGAATGCTTAGTAAAATGAAGATGAAGGGGTTAAAAATAATAAAACTTAACTTACCTTTGCCACTTGATCGCGTAGTTGCGACCTGTCATCTCTCTTCATGCTTTAACTAACAGCTAAAGGACCTGTGATGACGTCACATCACATGGTCCAATCACATGGTCCATCTTACCATGGTAAGATGGACCATGTGATTGGACCATGTGATGTGACATCATCACAGGTCCTTAAGCTGTTAGTTAAAGCATGAAGAGAGATGACAGATCGCAACTACGCGTGAGGAGGACGCATTGCACCCGCACTAAATCGGGACACATTCATTTCTATGGGGCTATGCACATTAGCGGTGATTTTCACGCATCACTTCTGCGTTGCGTGAAAATCGCAGCATGCTCTATATTGTGCGTTTTTCACGCAACGCAGGCCCCATAGAAGTGAATGGGGCTGCGGGAAAATCGCGAGCTTCCGCAAGCAAGTGCGGAGGCGTTGCGATTTTCCCGCATGGTTGCTTAGCAACGGGACCCGATCTCTATTATTTTCCCTTATAACATGGTTATAAGGGGAAATAATAGCATTCTTAATAAAGAATGCATAGTAAAATGAAGAGGAAGGGGTTAAAAATAATAAAAGTTAACTTACCTTAGCCACTTAATCGCGTAGTTGCGATCTCTCCTCTCTTTCCCTGCATCAGCTAAGATCTATAGGACCTGTGATGACGTCACATCACATGGTCCAATCACATGGTCAATCACCATGGTAAGATGGACCATGTGATTGGACCATGTGATGTGACGTCATCACAGGTCCTTAGTTGTTAGCTGATGCAGGAAAGAGAGGAGAGATCGCAACTACGCGATCAAGTGGCTAAGGTAAGTTAACTTTTATTATTTTTAACCCCTTCCTCTTCATTTTACAATGCATTCTTTATTAAGAATGCTATTATTTTCCCTTATAACCATGTTATAAGGGAAAATAATCAATTCTCCAGAAGACCCGAAACCGGACTTCAGTGATGAAGTCCGGCTTCTGGTTGGGTACCAAACATGGCGATTTTTCTCACGCGCGTGCAAAACGCGTTACAAACGTTTGCACCCGTGCGGAAAAAATGCGCATATTCCCGCAATGCACCCGCCTCTTATCCGGGCGTCAAACATGACGCCCGTGTGAAAGAGGCCTTATAGTGGTGCCATATGACATGCAGATGACAGGCGTTGCTCTTAGAATCACTGCATACTTTAACTTCACTTATTTGGGCAGTCACGGGGCTAAAACTGACCAAATAACTCAAGTATCAACTCAGCCTTACAGGTAGATGTTAGCGTCAAAAAGAAGTGCAGTCCTTTTACACCCTCGTCAGCTGATTCCACATAGAAGTCTACAGAACCTGTTCTATAAACGTTTATACAAGTATGCATGATTATCCATGATGGAAGCAGGTGATTGGACCATGTGACCCAGTGACATCACTGAAGGTCCTTCATCCCCCTCCTGCTGAAGACAGAAAAAGAACACCGGCAGCTACGCGATCAAATGGAAGAGGTGTGTTTACTTTTTTATTATTTTTATTTTTTTATTATTTTCTATTTCCGTTTTTACTTTGCATTCTCTATTGAGAATGCAATTATTTTCCTTTATAACTATGTTATAAGGGAAAATAATAAAATATACAGAATACTCAAACCGAAACATGCCGATTTTTCGCACGCACGTGCAAAACGCATTAAAACGCTTTGCACTCGCACGTAAAAATCGCGCATTTTCCCGCAACGCACCCGCTTCTTATCCGGGCGTCAAACATGACTGCCGTGTGAAAGAGCCCTTAGTCTCTGATCCCCGCGGTCTGTGACAGGTGCATCCACAGACCTCCCATTGGGCACCTTAATTAAATGATTGACAGGTTAGTAAAGCCAGTTTTTCCGCAGAATAACGCCACAAATAGCTTTTATAAGGCAATCTTAGAAATCATAATGCTACCCTGGACATGAGCATATGTTTAGCTCACAGGGCTTATAGGTGGTGACAGAATCCCTTTAAGTGTGATTTTATTTATTTATTTATATAGACCTTAATATTAATGTCAGATGTTGCGATCAGTGATGAACGCAGCATCTGAGCGGTACAATGACGGGAAGAGGCGCATTCGCTGTTCCCTGTCATTGAAACCACTACTTACAAAGAAATGTAATTAGTCACAAAGCAAATTATTTTGTAAAATCAGCAAAGCAGCCAAATTGATTGTGGAGAGGCTGTCCCCTCCTGTCTTGATTGAAGAGAACCCACCAAAGGACCTGCGGCGAGCGTGATGATCTCAAAACATGATCACTTTGGGTGCGCGTGGTGACGTCATCACTGATGAAGTCACAGTACACGCCCAGGTGGTGATGTCATCACGCGTGCCACAGGTCTTTTGGCAGGTTTTCATCAATAAAGACAGGAGGGACGGCCTCTCTGCGATCAAGTGGATGAGGTGAGTATCATTTCTTTTTAACCCCTAATTAGCCTCTGAGCAGCTAAATGTGAGTTGCAGATGCTGTGATCAGCGTTTGAGGGGTTAAATGATAGGGGGTGACGCCATCGCCATTCCCCTTTATTGTGCCTGCTACATACCATGAAAAGCGACTCTTGACGAAGTAGTTCGAAAGGAATCGAATTTCTTGTCAAAATTTGGCAAAGCTGGAGAATCGACTTTTTCAAATCTTTACTCATCTCTAATTATAATGTTTCTTTATCTGTTCCATGTTATGTATCAAATATGAAGACATCAAATGTACTTTTGATCTGTCTACCCTATACTTCTTATGTATTATGCATGTATATTATATGTATTATGTATGTATATTCAGTTATGCTGTCGACTAGAAATATTTCTGGATAGTTTACAGAAAGTATATGCCATTATGAATTCACCCTATACAACTAGGTAGCTGTCTAAGTCCTTATAGAAACCATGAAATCCATTTACTAAAACAAATATGATGAGTTACTGTTATGCCATGGTGCATATTTTATAGTTAATGTTTAACAACTAACTATGTCAGACGCAGTGGGAAACAGAAGTAAAACTCAGAAATAGAGCAGTGTTTTGCCACTAGGGGGAGATGTTGGCATAGTAAAGACATCAGTTCCAGGATACAATTTTCAGTTTTAATAGGTACATTCATTTTTGACAAAGCAGTAACAACATACCAAGCCTGAATAATACATATCTTTAAGTGAGTACTAATTCAGAATACAAGTACTATGGAAACACATAAATATTGCAACATTGTTATACATACTACTGTAAATGTATCAACAAATGTCAGCACACAAATGCTGAATCTTTAAATATTCTCTTTTCATCTGTAAATGTTGAAACTGACAAACAAATAAATCAGACCCACAACAGACCCATAATTGAATATAGTGCCCATAAACCCAGATCCCATAAATTTATACAGACTAGACCATAAAATGAATTCCAGCCCCCATAACCCCAAAATAAATAGGAGGTTTGTGTGTACACATACACAAACACACCTATACACACAAACACACCTATACCGTGTTGGACTCAGTGGGGAAGATTTATCAAACTGGTGTAAAGTAGAACTGGCTTAGTTGCCCATAGCAGCCAATCAGATTCCACCTTTCCTTTTTCACAGCTCCTATGGAAAATAAAATGTGGAATCGGATTGGTTGCTATGGGCAACTAAGCTAGTTCTACTTTAGACCAGTTTGATAAATCTCCCCCAGTATGCCTATGCCCCAAGACCGATGAGCTATGAGAAAACCAGCGTTATGTATTGAATTTGATTAACCTCTTCAGGACCCTGACATTTTTCCCCTTAAGGACCAGGCCTTACTTATTCAGGCCATTCTGAGACTGTTTTCTCGTCACATACTGCACTTCATGACAGTGGTAAATTTGAGTCCAAATATTTAATTTTTATTTATAAAATAATACAAAATTTACCAAAAAATTGGAAAGATTAGCAATTTAAAAAATTTCTATTTCTCTGCTTTTAAACCAGATAGTGATACCTCCTAAAATAGTTATTACTTTACATTCCCCATATGTCTACTTAATGTTTGGATAATTTTGTAAATTACATTTTCTTTTTTGGGACGCCAGAAAGCTTAGAAGTTTAGAAGCAAATGTTAAAATTTTTAAGAACATTTCCAAAACCCACTTTTTAAGGACCAGTTCAGGTCTGAAGTCACTTTGTGGGGCTTACATAATAGAAACCACTCAAAAAACTACACCCCTCAAGGTATTCAAACCAGATTTTACAAACTTTTTTAACCCTCTATGTATTCCACAAGAATGAAAGGAAAATGTAGATGAAATTTCAGAATTTCAAATTTTTTGGCAGATTTTCCATTTTAATCCATTTTTCCAGACCCGATATGTGGTCTTACACTGCTGTATGGGCACACGGCAGGGCGCAGAAGGAAAGGAACGCCATATGGTTTTTGGAGTGCAGATTTTACTGGAATAATTTTAAGTTGCCATGTCACATTTGAAGACCCCCTGATGCACCTCTAGAGTAGAAACTCCAAAAAAGTGACCCTGTTTTGGAAACGACGGGATAAGGTGGCAGTTTTGTTGGTACTATTTTAGGGTACATATGATTTTTGGTTGCTCTATATTACACTTTTTGTAAAGCAAGGTAACAAAAAATAGCTGTTTTGGCACTGTTTTTATTTTTTGTTACTTACAACGTTTATCTGACAGGTTAGATCATGTGCTATTTTTATAGAGCAGGTTGTTACGGACGCGACAATACAAAATATGACTTTTTTTGGTTGTTTGTTTCAGTTTTACATAATAAAGCATTTTCGAAAAAAAAATATTTTTTAGTGTCTCCATATTCTGCAAGCCATATTTTTTATTTTTTTTTATGCGACTGTCTTATGTAGGGGCTCATTTTTTTTCAGGATGAGATGATGGTTTGATTTGTACTATTTTAGGGTGCATATAACTTGTTGATTGCTTGCTATTACACTTTTTGTGATGTAAGGTGACAAAAAATGGCTTCTTTTAGTACAGTTTTTATTTATTTATTTTTTGACGATGTTCACCTGAGGAGTTAGGTCATGTAATATGTTTATAGAGCCGATTTTTACGGACGCCGCGATACCAAATACGTCTGTTTTTCTATTTTTTTTCAATTTTAGGTGTTCAAGTTTTTTTACTTGAAACTTTATTTATTTTTTTATTATGGAAAACACCGTTCTTTTATTTATTTTTATTTTTGTCCAACTCTGGGACTTCAACTTCTGGGGGTCTGATCCCCTCTGCAATGCATTACAATACATTGTGTATTGTAATGCATTGCATGTCAGCTTGTATGTTGTCAGCCTGCCTGTGAGACCCAGCCTAAGGTCTCCGTAGATGGCAAGCCCTGGTGCCCATGAAAGGCATCGGGCTGCCTTCTCTGCCATAGGGTTCCCGTCATTGCAGCGCACGGACCCGATGGGGAAGCAGACGACACGTGTACCCTCTGCAAACCCAGTGCATGCTGTGATCAGCTTTGACCATGGCATACAAGGGGTTAATACGACAGCATTGGTGTTTTCACTAATGCCGGCGTATACAGCAGTGGTTCGGCTGTTAGTGACTGCTGGGTCTGTGCCACTGATCGGGCGGGCGCAGCACCTACACCCGCCCAATCAGCACGCTGTGCATGTACGTTGCTGGTCTTTAAGTCACGTCCACTAGAGCCGTACATGTAAGGCACGGGTCCTTAAGGGGTTAAACTTGTGCACATCACTCCTGATACATTTTTGTGCCTGTGTAAACAATAAAAGGAAGATGTCCTTGGTAAGAGTTCTTCAGCCCCTTTGTTTCCCAGAGTTTAAACTCCAACTGATGAAGTAATGAGGCCTAGCATTGTTTAAATTGTCATTGTCCTTTCACACAACTTTGCATAAGTCAATAGTACAGATAAATTTAGGAAACTTTCTATTATTTCTTATAATAGAAAATACTTTGTTCTAAAGGCATCAATTATTTTCTCCTCCCTCCTATTCCAAACTAAAGATCCATTTACACTGTACAGATAAGCAAACGATTGTCGGGAAGGAAAACTTCCTTCCCGACTATTGCCTGCTCATTAATGGAGGTGAAGAACTGCATTTACATGCAGCGATCGCCTTCTTAAGCAGGAAGACGAGCAATGGCTACAGCTATTACTTGTCATCATACAGCTGCATTATTTCTGGACTGCAGAGTGCAGTTTAGACAGCACAATCTGCTGCACAGAAATGATTGTTGATGTGTCCCCACCAACAATCATTTCCCCAGATGAACAGACGTTTCACTCGTTCATAAGGGGATCTGAAGAACCTTTAGATGGACAATTGGGCAGTCTGAGCGAAGCATAACTTTCTCTGAAATTTCAGAAAAATCCATCTTGTGATACCAAAATGGGCTGCCTGCTTACTGAAGTAACAAAGAAGAGAGAAATACTGTAAGCAAAAGGAGTGAGAGACATTATTGAGCAGCTACTAGTGTTACTGTATATCCCACCCAAAGTCCTTTATTCACATCTATACTGCTTAGTACTTTTCTTTACTGTCTTAAGCTTCTATGTGATTCTGAGAAAGGAAGAGAGAGTTAGGAAGCAGAATCTTCTGTCTCTATATGTAATATGACAGACATGATAAACAGTTACTCTCCCAGCGCAAGCTTAGGGACAGCTGAGAATTAGAGATGAAGCTTGTAAAGCCTAAACCTGATAAAAAGTGACAGATACAAGTCAAATAATGGTCGGCTATAGTGATATTACTCATGTTTATGAATGTTTATGTATGCTTTAAGTCCTAGAATACTCCTTTAAACCCTTAGTGACCACCCATACGTGTTTTTACGGCGGTCACTAAGGGGCCTTAGGCTGGGCTGCCGCGTTTTTACGGCGGCCCAGTCTAAGCGCTGCACGGGTCCCCTGTGCAGCGGGGAGCGCGGGCCCGGCTCTCACATGAGAGCCGCGACCCTGCTCTAACAGCCCGGGCCGGCAGGAGTGCCGATCCGGGCTGTTTAACCCCTTACATGCCGGGCGCAATGGCGCCTGCGCATGTAAAGGGTTGACAGAGGGAGCGAACTCCCTCTGTCACCCATCAGCACCCCGCAGATGCGATCGCGGGGTGCTGATGGGCTGGGAAGCTCACCTTTCTTTCCGGCAGGGCCCTGAGCCTGCCCTGAAGTATTCACCAGCAGGCTATGCCTCTCTGGCGTAGCCTGCTGGTCAAAGGTAGAATTGCACTGCATTTAAAATGTAATGCATTATAGATATAATGCATTACATTTTAAAAGCAATCAAAATACTGTATATTATAGTCCTCATGTGGGACTATTAAGTAGTAAAAAAATTAGAAAAAATACACATTTATTAAATAAAAAAAATTCCATGAAATATAAAAATATGCTTTTTTTTCCATTGAAAATACGCTTTTCAATGAAAAAAATTGCAAAAAAAATTTATCCCCCACATGTTTGGTATTGCCGCGTCCGTAACAACCGGCACTACATAAATATTACATAAATTATCCCCTATAGTACACGCCGTTAAAAATAAATAAAAAAAAGCCCGAATTTCTAATTTATTCTTAATTTTCACAGAAAAAAACGAAATAACAAGCGATCAAAAAGCGGAATTTACTAAAAAATTATACCAATGAAAAATAGAAGTCGTCCCACAAAAATCAAGCCCTCACACAACTCCATAGAAAAAAAATTAAAAAGTTATGGGTCCTGGGAAGTGGCAATGTAAAATCATTTTTTTTTGTTAAAAAAGGGGTTTTATTGAAAAAAAAGTAGTAAAACTTAAAAAAAACTATAAGTATTTGGTATCCCTGTAATCGTACTGACCCAGGGAATGAAAATATTATGTTACTTTTACCGAATAATGAACACCGTAAAATTTATAATGTACAAACGCAGTGGCAGTAGTACTATTTTTCCCCTTCTCCCTCCCAGAAAGAGTTAATAAAAGTTAATAACATAGTTATGTGTACCCCAAAATGGCGCTATTAAAAACTAAAACTTGTCCCGCAAAAAACAAGCCCTCATACTGCTATATAGACGGAAAAATAAAAAAGTTATAGCTCTGGGAACGAGACCATGAAAAAAGGACGAAAAACGCTTGGTCATAAAGGCCCAAACAGGCTTGGTCACTAAGGGGTTAAGTTCAGGTTGTTATATATGTGTTAATTGAAACAAGATGGTTGCTAGGAGATACTGAAAAGAAAAAAAACATATTTTGACGCACATTAACCACTTCAGCCCCCTTAGCTTAAACACCCTTAATGACCAGGCCACTTTTTACAATTCCGCACTACACTACTTTCACCGTTTATTGCTCCGTCATGCAACTTACCACCCAAATGAATTTTACCTCCTTTTCTTCTCACTAATAGAGCTTTCATTTGGTGGTATTTCATTGCTGCTGACATTTTTACTTTTTTTGCTATTAATCAAAAATTACCGAAATTTTTGCAAAAAAATGACATTTTTCACTTTCTGTTGTAAAATTTTTCAAAAAAAACTGCATTTCTATATAAATTTTTCTCTAAATTTATTGTTCTACATGTCTTTGATAAAAAAAAAATCCAATAAGTGTATATTTATTGGTTTGGGTAAAAGTTATAGCGTTTACAAACTATGGTGCAAAAAGTGAATTTCTGCATTTTGAAGCAGCTCTGACTTTCTGAGCGCCTGTCATGTTTCTTCAGGTGCTAGAATGTCAGGAAAGTATAAATACCCCCAAATTACACCATTTTAGAAAGAAGACACCCCAAAGTATTCGCGGAGGGGCTTGGTGAGTTCATGTATCATTTCATTTTTTTCACAAGTTAGCGGAAAATGACACTTTCTGAGAAAAAAAAAAAAAAAAAGTTTCAATTTCTGATAACTTCTGGCAAAAAAAAAAAAATCTCAGACGGACTCACTATGCCCCTCAGTGAATACCTTGGGGTGTCTACTTTCGAAATGGGGTCATTTGTGGGGTGTGTTTACTGTTCTGGCATTTTGGGCGGGGCTAAATTGTGAGCCGCCATGTAAAACCTAAAGGTACTCGTTGGAATTTGGGCCCCTTTGCGCACCCAGGCTGCAAAAAGTGTCACTCATGTGGTATCGCCGTACTCAGGAGAAGTAGGGCAATGTGTTTTGGGGTGTATTTTTACATACACCCATGTTGGAGTGAGATAAATATCTCTGTAAATTGTCAACTTTGTATAAAAAAATTTAAAAGTTGTCGTTTACAGAGATATTTCTCACACCAAGTATGGTATATATAAAAATACACCCCAAACACATTGCCTACTTCTCCTGATGCAGCGATACCTATGTGTCACTTTTGCAGCCTGAGCAAAGGCCTAATCAATGAGTACCTTTAAGATTTCACAGGGCATTTTTACGCATTTGGATTCCAGACTTCTTCTCACGCTTTAGGGGCCCCTAAAATGCCAGGGCAGTATAAATACCCCACATGTGACCCCATTTTGGAAAGAAGACACCCCAAGGTATTCTGTGAGGGTATGGTGAGTTCATGTAAAATTTTATTTTTGTCACAAGTTAGTGGAATATGAGACTTTGTAAAAAACAAAATTAAAAAAACAAAAAAAAACAATTTCCGCTGACTTATGCCAAAAAATAAAAATTCTGTGGACTCACCATGCCCCTCACAGAATACCTACGGGTGTCTTCTTTCCAAAATGGGGTCACATGTGGGGTATTTATACTCACCTGGCATTTTAGGGGCCCCTAAAGTGTGAGAATCCAAATGCATAAAAATGCCCTGTGAAATCCTAAAGGTACTCATTGGTTTTAGGGCCCCTTTGCGCACCCAGGCTGCAAAAAGTGTCACACATGTGGTATCGCCGTACTCAGGAGAAGTAGGGCAATGTGTTTTGTGGTGTATTTTTACATATACCCATGCTGCGTGTGAGAAATATCGCTGTAAGCGACAACTTTTTAAATTTTTTATTCAAAGTTGTCAATTTACAGAGATATTTCTCTCACCCAATATGGGTATATGTAAAAATACACCCAAGCACATTGCCCTACTTCTCCTGATGCGGCGATACCACATGGTGACACTTTTTGCAGCCAAGATGCGCAAAGGGGCCTAATTCAATGAGTACCTTTTAGGAGGGCATTTTTACGCATTTTCTTCTCACGCTTTAGGGCCCCTAAAATGCCAGGGCAGTATAAATACCCCACATGTGACCCCATTTTGGAAAGAAGCACCCCAAGGTAATCCGTGAGGGGCATGGCGAGTTCATAGAAGATTTTTTGGCACAAGTTAGTGGAAATTGATTTTTATTGTTTTTCTCACAAAGTCTCCCTTTCCGCTAACTTTTGACAAAAAGTTTAATTTTTCATGGACTCATTATGCCCCTCAGCGAATACCTTGAGGTGTCTTCTTTCCAAAATGGGGTCACATGTGGGGTATTTATACTGCCCTGGCATTTTAGGGGCCCTAAAGCGTGAGAAGAAAAATGCGTAAAAATGCCCTCCTAAAAGGTACTCATTGGTTTAGGGCCCCTTTGCGCATCTTGGCTGCAAAAAGTGTCACTCATGTGGTATCGCCGTACTCAGGAGAAGTAGGGCAATGTGTTTTAGGGTGTATTTTTACATATACCCATGCTGGGTGAGAGAAATATCTCTGTAAATTGACAACTTTGAATAAAAAAATTTAAAAGTTGTCGTTTACAGCGATATTTCTCACACACAGCATGGTATATATAAAAATACACCCCAAACCATTGCCCTACTTCTCCTGAGTGCAGCGATACCACATGAGTGACACTTTTGCAGCCAAGATGCAAAGGCCCTAAAACCAATGAGTACCTTTAGGATTTCACAGGACATTTTACGCATTTGGATTTTCACGCTTTAGGACCCCTAAAATGCCAGGGCAGTATAAATACCCCACATGTGACCCCATTGTGGAAAGAAGACACCCCAAGGTATTCCGTGAGGGCATGGCGAGTTCACAGAAAAAAATTTGGCACAAGTTAGCGGAAATGGTATTTTTTTTTTTTTTTTTACAGTCTCACATTCCACTAACTTGTGACAAAAAATAAAATTTTACATGAACTCACCATACCCCTCACGGAATACCTTGGGGTGTCTTCTTTCTAAAATGGGGTCACTTGTGAGGTTTTGTACTGCCCTGGCATTTTAGGGTCTCCATAATCATTACACGTATGGCCAGAATTAGGAGTTTCTGCTATTCTCCTTATATTGACCATACGGGTAATGAGAATTTTTCCGTTCAGCCTCTGCGCTGAAAGAAAAAAATGAACGTCTAGAATTTTTCCATTCACATTGATCAATGTGGATGAAAAAATCTCTAAAAAAATGTGCAAAAAAAAGAGGAAAAGCTATAAAGCTGCGATCGCTAAGGGACCCTAAGGCCTCATTCAAGCGTCCGCAATTCTGTTCCGCAAAATTTTGCGGAACAGAAATGTGGATACATTCAATTCTATGGGGACAGACTTTGTCCCGCTCGGATCCGTAATTGCGGATCCGTAGTGAAGATCGCAAAAGTATAGAACATGTCCTATTCTTGTCCGCAATTGCGGACAAGAAAGAGCATTTTCTATATAGTTCTGGCAATGTGCGGATCCGCAAAATGCGGAAAGCACATTGCTGGTGTCCGTGTTTTGCGGATCCGCGGATTTGCGGATCCGTGGATCCGCAAAACACATGCGGACATCTGAATGAGCCTTACAGGGGGTGATCAGTGACAGGGGGGTGACAGGGGGTGATCAGGGGGTGACATGGGAGATCAGGGGTTAATCAGTGACAGGGGGTGGTGGGTGGGTGGGGGGCGGTGGGGGGGTTGTGTGGTGATTGGTGCACTTTGATATTTTTTCTCTGGTGGTCCCAAGCAAAGGGACCACCAGAGAAGCGAGGCAGCAAGCAGATCAGGCGCTGTTCACAGAACAACGTCTGATCTGCGATTTTTCTGCCATATACAGCCTGCCAGCGCACGATCGGGCGCTGGCAGGCTGTGGTATAACTACATGCGGCGCGCCGATGGCGCGCATTGCGCATGTGCGGGCGCGTCCTCGCGTCATCTCGCGTCTCGCGAGATGGCAGCGCCCGATGCGTCCGATCAGAGCTACAGGGCCGCCGCCAGGACGCAATCCTGCGTGCGGCGGTCCTGTAGCGGTTAAAAATGTATGACATACTGATGCTATATGGAAGGAAAAAGTGGACAGAGTACACAGATTAATTCTACAACAGTCGTCTGAATAAACTCTTAGGCCCCTTTCACACGGGCGAGTTTTCCACACGGGTGCAATGCGTGACGTGAACACATAGCACCCGCACTGAATCCTGACCCATTCATTTCAATGGGTCTGTGTACATGAGCGTTAGTTATCACGCATCAGCTCTGCGTTGCGTGAAAAACGCAGTATGCGCTATATTCTGAGTTTTTTTCACGCAGCCCTGGCCCCATAGAAGTGAAAGGGGCTGCGTGAAAATCGCAATGTATCTGCAAGCAAGTGTGGATGCAATGCGTTTTTCACTGATGGTTGCTAGGAGATGTTGTTTGTAGACCTTCAGTTTTTTTATCACGCGCGTGAAAAACGCATCAAAACTGATTGCACCCGCGTGGAAAAAATTTAACAACTGAATGCAATCTCAGACAAAACTGACTAAACTTGTTTGCAAAATGGTGCGAGTTTTCCTGAACGCATCCGGAGCCAATCCGTCACACTCGGGTAAAAGGGGCCTTAGGGTGCTTTTTAATTTATTTGCCCTTATCACTCTAAATTTACCTAGATAGAGCCATGGTTTCCATAACTTGCACCAATGAAGGTTAATAAACACCAACGTGTATGCACATTGGTCGTTGGATTAAATGGCTCTGTATTTATTTGTCTCTACCTTTTTTTCTACACACCAGTGGCTCTGGAGGCCACACATAATCTAACTAACTTGACAGCTCTTTTCTTTAGATTTTCCAAGATTTACTAGTGGTGATTCATTAACTCAGACTGTCAGGTATAATTATCAGCAAACGAAAAAGGAATATTACACAGGAATTTGTGTTATATTTAGAACCTTACAGGAATATTCCAGCTGTAGGGAACTTTTTACAATTGGCCAGTACTGCTCCAAGCAGCACATCATTGCCAGGTCCCTTGCCTCATGGGAACATGTCACAGCATCACTGACAGGAGCCTCTGTGCTGGAACCAGGCTGCGGGGAGCATTAGAATGGGGTTCTTTGTTGAGGTACAGCACATTACTGACCAAATTTAAAACTTTCCCTAAAGCTGAAATAACTCTTTAAATATGTTTTATGCACCTTTGGGGTGGGGGGGGCAAAATGGAAGCATACTTACCTGCATACCTACCTGCTTCTCAACACTCCTTCTCTCCCTGCCTCAACTGCTCTGCTGCGCTCCCAGGATGTAAACTTCTCTTCTGATGCAGCTGCAGCCCTCACTAGCCACAGCAGTGACCTTGTCCCCTTGCTTTATGTCAAATTGTCACGCAAAGGGAGCAGGTCAACGCTGCCACATAAATACAAAAGTTTTCATCCTGTGAGGACAGCGGAGACTGGGGAGAGAAGGAGTGGGGAGGCAGTGCTGAGAAACAGGTAAGTATGCTTCCCTTTACAGGTTTGCCAAAGAGGGTGGTTTTCCAGGCCAAGTGAATGGGTCCGCATCCGTGATGCGGGGTGCACACGGCCGGTGCCCGTGTATTGCGGACCCGCCGTATGCTGGCCACAATATGGCCATGGCCGGGCAACGGATTCTAGCAGAAGATATGGCTGGAGAAACTGGGTATGTGTGAGCTGCTCATTCGGCTCATTTGGAGGACATGCACATATTATACAACTGAACACCACACCTGGGGCATTTTTTCTAACAGAAAGTAAATTACAAAAGTAAGTTGTTTTTTATGCTGAATGACATTAAACTAACATTTTATGTTGACATGGCCCATTTAAGTCTTATTATATTACGTTTCAATAGTATATATATTATTATATTATATGATATAACAACTAGATGTGCCATAGAATAAGTGATCATTACTGTAACAGCGCCTAAATTTATGGGATTAACTTTTTATATCGGGGGACTAAGAATGTGGATGTGAAAATGTAGGGAATTCATGGAGGTCTTCTTGAGAGATTAGAGGATTTCCTGGTCTCCATCTTTGGGGTTTGTAAGAACTGGCAATCTGACTGCGTCAAGACCTGAAAATAAATCTCTGGAAAAGAGCAAGGAAATGTATGAACAGGTCTATAAAGTATTTTCAGATTCCTATTTCACAGTGAAAGAGGGCCAGGGATGCTGTGATTTTTAGCCTCATAATTGCAGCCAACTAACAGAAAGGAAGCCCAAACCCAGTGGCGTGCTTACGGTATTTGGCACCCGGGGCAGGTACTTTCTCTGGCAACCCCCCCACTCCCCCTTCCCACCACCAACACAACAAAAACATTTTTTTTTGAGGTCCTCTTACATATTACATGAAATACACTGTTAAAAAGCTGTCACAGCACTGAATTTAGCCCCCAGTGCCATAAGTGCGGGACAATAGTCCCGCGGGCGGCCTGACTTGCACAGTATAATTGTAATCTATAATGCTGTCTGCTCCCGTGCACACGATCAATGTCGCTCCGGGACATATGGCCCGCTCACGGACCGTATGTCTCGGAGGGCATACGGTCGTGTGCAAGAGGCCTTAGGCAGAGAGGCAGTGATTACAGCCCAGCATCATTGCTGGGTGGAGTGCAACACCCCTTTCACTATAGAAGTGTACAGACAGGGGTTGTTCCTCACCGCCCAGCGATAGCGTGCTCCCCCACACAATACAATGCCCCTGTGGCCTCCACATAGGGGCATTGTACTATATAATACACAGACATTCTAACAGAACCATGCTTACTACAGAGCTATGATAATGGTATATGTATAGTGTATGTGTGAGTATACAGATATACCATAAGTACAGTGCATATTTGAGTATATAGATATATGTACAGTGTATGTGGGTGTATATAGATATATCTACAGTGTACATATGAGTATATAGATATATGTACAGTGTGTGTGGATATATGCACTGTACAATGTATGTGAGAGTATATAAATATATGTCTGTGTTTTAAAGATCACAAAACCTATAAAATCCAATTGCTGGGCCATAGTGCATATAAGGACCATTCAGTCCTTTAAATATAGATATGTATTTATAACATGAACATTGACATCTATATGCTCACATACACCAAACGCATAGCTACAGTGGGTACGGAAAGTATTCAGACCCCCTTACATTTTTTATCACTATTTTTTAAATTGTAGCCATTTGCTAAAATCTTCTAAGTTCATTTTTTTCCTCATTAAGGTACACACAGCACCCCATATTGACAGAAATACACAGAATTGTTGACATTTTTGCAGATTTATTAAAAAAGAAAAACTGAAATATCACATGGTCCTAAGTAGTGTTGAGCGAACAGTTCGAGCATAGTTTGGGTTCGTACCGAATTTTGGGGTGTACGGGACACGGACTCGGACATTTTCAAAAAAGTTCGGGTTAGGGTCCGTTGTTCGGCGATTTCTTCCCCGCAGCCAATCAGCTAGCGTTTTACTTCTTGCCCTAAGAAGCCATCACAGCCATGCCTACTAATGGCATGGCTGTGATTGGCCAAGTGCAGCATGTGACCCAGCCTCTATTTAAGCTGGAGTCATGTAGCGCCGCACGTCACACTGCTCTGATTAGTGTAGGGAGAGGACGCAGCTTCTGTGAGGGCGAGATTAGGCAGGGAAAAGTCAGCAAAAGCACCTAATAAAGTGATCGATCTAAAGCTGTGAATGATTCAACTTCTGCTAGTTAATTTCTCACTGGTTTTTAGGCTGCACAGAGCGTTTTTCTGTCACTTTTTTCTGGGGTGATCGGCGGCCATTTTGTGACTTGTGGTGCACCAGAACAAGCTGCCGCCAAGTCCATCAATACTAGTTTTTTTTTTCGGCTGTGCTTATTGTCACCCCTAGAAACTCAGGATAGAAATTTCTATATTTTATTAAGGGGTTAAATAAATTGCCAAAATAGCAATCCCCTAAATATGGTGTCCCAGCTGTGGCTAGCCAAGTGTAATACTGTCTGCTGTCTGGCAAAGGATAGATAATTTTCTGTGGTGAAATTCAATTGCCAAAATTGCAATCCCCTAAATCTGGTGTCCCAGCAGTGGCTGGCAAAGTATAATAGTGTCCGGCAAATAATATTTTTTTCTGGGCTGAAATTCAATTGCCAAAATAGCAATACCATAAATCAGTGGTTTCAGCTGCGGCTGGCCAAGTTTAATAGTGTCCGGCAAAGGATATATTTTGTTCTGGGGTGAAATTAAATTGCCAAAATAGCAATACCATAAATCAGTAGTTCCGCTGTGGCTGGCCAAGTTTAATAGTGTCCGGCAAAGGATAGATTTTGTTCTGGGGTGAAATTCACTTGTCAATATAGCAATACCTTGAATCTGGTGTTCCAGCTGTTGCAGGCCAAGTGTTAATCAGTCCATAAAAGGGTATATTAGACTCAAGGTGTATATACAAGTGCTGAGAGGGTCATCCTCAATAACTTCACACGCTACCGTGCATCTCCCATTGTATTTCTGTCCGTTAAAGGGTATATTACACAAAGTGTTAAAATAAAATTGCTGAAGGCATAATCCTACATATGTTTTCGCACGCTACTGTGCATCTCCAAGTGTAAATCTGTCCATAAAAGGATACCTTTCATCCAGAGCCAAAATACTAGGCCTACAATTGATATTCCCCTAAATCAGTGGTTACTGCTGTGCATGGATTAGTGTAATACGGTACATAAATAAATAGGCAGATAGTGTTAGGTGCCTGTAAAAAAAGGCCTGAATTTGAAAACAATACATTGGGCCAAATATTTTTTTTCTTAATGTGGTGCTTGGTGAACGGTAACAATGAGGAAAACATCTAGTAAGGGACGCGGATGCGGTCGTGGTGGTGTTAGTGTACCCTCTGGTGCTGGGAGAGGACGTGGCCATTCTGCCACAGCCACACTTCCTAGTGAACCAACTACCTCAGGTTCCAGTACCCACCAGAATTTACAGCGATATTTGGTGGGGCCCAATGCCAGTCTAAGGATGGTAGGGCCTGAGCAGGTACAGGCGCTAGTCAATTGGGTGGCCGACAGTGGATCCAGCACGTTCACAACATTGTTCACAAAGAGAGAAGATCGGGCGGCACTGCCGTCATTAATTGTCCCATATTAGCGAGTATATCCGCGTTTATTCAGACTGCCGGTGACGGTAGTATAGGGATCAGCGGTGTTGCTCAGCTCAGACAATAGATCATAAATGTAACGATATGAGAGGTGAAAAAAGACAAGCGGCACTCACCAAGTCCAACAAACAGACTTACTTTATTTATCCATGGCTTTTGAATGGACCAGTGTCACTAAAGGCATCGGGAGGGGGGGAGGCACATATAAGGTTGTGGTAAAGGAGCCGTTCCTTTATCGCAACCTTATATGTGCCTTACCCCTCCCGATGCCTTTAGTGACGCTGGTCCGTTCAAAAGCCATATATCAATAAAGTAAGTCTGTTTGTTGGACTTGGTGAATGCCGCTCGTCTTCTTTCACCTCACATATCGTTACGTTCACAACATTATCTCACACCCAGTCTTCTGCAGAAAGCGCACAGGTGGCGCCTGAAAACCAAACCCATCAGTTTGTTACATCACCCCCATGCATATCAGGGAAAATGTCTGAGCCTCAAGTTATGCAGAAGTCTCTTATGCTGTTTGAAGACTCTGCTGGCAGGGTTTCCCAAGGGAATCCACCTAGCCCTTCTCCAGTGGTGGAAGACATAGAATGCACTGAAGCGCAACCACTTATGTTTCCTGATGATGACATGGGAATACCACCTTATCGGAGTCTGCACGTCTCTGATGATGACGAGACACAGGTGCCAACTGCTGCGTCCTTCTGCAGTGTGCAGACCGAACAGGAGGTCAGGGAGGAAGACTGTGTGGAAGTCGATGCAAGGGACGGTGAGGTCCTAAACCCCACATGGAATGAAGGTCATGCCACTGACTTTCATAGTTCAGAGGAAGAGGCAGTGGTGAGACCGAGCCAACAGCGTAGCAAAAGAGGGAGCAGGGGGCAAAAGCAGAACAGCCGCCGACTAGAGAGTTCGCCTGCTACTGGCCACTGCCACTAGGGACCGAGCACCCCAAAGGCAGCTTCAAGGAGTTCCCTGGCATGGCACTTCTTTAAACAATGTGCTGACGACAAGACCCGAGTGGTTTGCACGCTGTGCCATCAGATACTGAAGCGAGGCAATAACGTTCTGAACCTTAGCACAACCTGCATGACCAGGCATCTACATGCAAAGAATGTACTGCAGTGGAGTAAACACCTTAAAAGCAAGGAACTCACTCAGGCTCCTCCTTCTCCCACTTCTGCTGCTGCCTCGGCCTCTTCCTCCGCCTCGGGAGGAATGTTGGCACCTGCCACCCACCAAACAGATGATGTGCCACCGACACCACCACCTCATATGCGACACCTCACGCCTCATATGCAACGTGCCCACCAGGTGGAACTCCACCTTGCACATTCTGGAGAGACTGTGCAAACAGCAGCAGGCGATAGTGGAGTTTCAGCTGCAGCAAGCACGGGAGAGTTGCTCGGCAGAACAGCACCACTTCACCACCAATAACTGGGCATCCATGCGAGACCTGTGTGCCCTGTTGCGCTGTTTCGAGTACTCAACCAACATGGCCAGTGGCGATTACACCGTTATAAGTGTTACAATACGACTTCTATGTCACCTTGAGAAAACACTTAGGGCGATGATGGAAGAGGAGGTGGCCCAGGAGGAGCAGAAGGAGGAGGATGAGGGGTCATTTTTAGCACTTTCAGGCCAGTCTGTTAGAAGTGCCTCAGAGGGAGGTTTTTTGCAACAGCAGAGGCCAGGTACAAATGTGGCCAGCCAGGGCCCACTACTGGAGGACTAGGAGGATGAGGAGGAAGTGGAGGAGGATGAGTATGAAGCAGGTTCACAGCGGGGTGGCACCCAACACAGGTCAGGCCCATCACTGGTGCGTAGCTGGGGGGATACGGAGGACGATGACGATACGCCTCCCACAGAGGACAGCTTGTCCTTACCTCTGGGCAGCCTGGCACACATGAGCGACTACATGCTGCAGTGCCTGCGCAATGACAGCAGAGTTGCCCAGATTTTAACGTGTTCGGACTACTGGGTTGCCACCCTGCTGGATCCCCGGTACAAAGACAATGTGCCCACCTTACTTCCTGCACTGGAGCGTGATAGGAAGATGCGCGAGTACAAGCGCACGCTGGTAGACGCGCTCCTGAGAGCATTCCCAAATGTCACAGGGGAACAGGTGGAAGCCCAAGGCGAAGGCAGAGGAGGAGCAAGAGGTTGCCAACGCAGCTGTGTCACGGCTAGCTCCTCTGAGGGCAGGGTTAGCATGGCAGAAATGTGGAAAAGTTTTGTCTCCACGCCACAGCTAACTGCACCACCACCTGATACGGAACGTGTTTGCAGGAGGCAGCATTTCACTAACAGGGTTAAACAGTATGTCTGCACACCCCTCCACGTACTGACTGATGGTTCGGCCTCATTCAACTTCTGGGTCTCCAAATTGTCCACGTGGCCAGAGTTAGCCTTTTATGCCTTGGAGGTGCTGGCCTGCCCGGCGGCCAGCGTTTTGTCTGAACGTGTATTCAGCACGGCAGGGGGCGTCATTACTGACACAAACACAGCCGTCTGTCCACAGCCAACGTGGATAAGCTGACGTTCATAAAAATGAACCAGGCATGGATCCCACATGACCTGTCCCTCCCTTGTGCAGAATAGACATTTATAACTGCTTCCCCCTCAACCATGTATTCTTGTACTCCGGGGCACTTCTTTATTGAATCCTCATTTTTTAAACTTTACCATAATCTTGCTGTGCAACCCAAAGTTGAATGAACCTCTCCTCAATCTGGGTGCCGGGGCCTAAATAACTGAAAGTGGCCTGTTACAATGGTGGGTGACATGAAGCCTGAACCTCTGCCATGCGACCTCTCTCCTCTGTCTGGGTGCCGTGGGCTAAATAACTGAAAGTGGCCTTCTCCAGTGGTGGGTGATATGACGCCTTATTCCTTGCTGTGGGACCTCTCTCCTCTGTCTGGGTGCTGGGGCCTAAATAACTGAAAGTGGCCCTCTCCAGTAGTGGGTGATATGACGCCTTATTCTCTGCTATGGGACCTCTCTCCTCTGACTGGGTGCTGGTGCCTAAATAACTGAAAGTGGCCTTCTCCAGTGGTGGGTGATATGACGCCTTATTCCCTGCTGTGGGACATCTCTCCTCTGTCTAGGTGCTGGGGCCTAAATAACTGAAAGTGGCCTTCTGCAGTGGTGGGTGATATGACGCCTTATTCTCTGCTATGGGACCTCTCTCCACTGTCTGGGTGCTGGTGCCTAAATAACTAAAAGTGGCCTTCTCCAGTGGTGGGTGATATGACGGATGATTCTCTGCTGTGGGACCTCTCTCCTCTGTCTGGGTGCTGGGGCCTAAATAACTAATAGTGACCTTCTCCAGTGGTGGGTGATATGACGTATGATTCTCTGCTGTGGGACCTCTCTCCTCTGTCTGGATGCTGGGGTCTAAATAACTAAAAGTGGCCTTCTCCAGTGGTGGGTGATATGACGCCTTATTCCTTGCTGTGGGACCTCTCTCCTCTGTCTGGGTGCTGGGGCCTAAATAACTGAAAGTGGCCTTCTCCAGTGGTGGGTGATGTGACGCATGATTTTCTGCTGTGGGACCTCTCTCCTCTGTCTGGGTGCTGGGGTCTAAATAACTGAAAGTGGCCTTCTCCAGTGGTGGGTAATATGACGCTTATTCTCTGCTATGGGACCTTTCTCCTCTGTCTGGGTGCTGGTGCCTAAATAACTGAAAGTGGCCTTCTCCAGTGGTGGGTGATATGACGCCTTATTCCCTGCTGTGGGACCTCTTGTCACGACCGCTATCCCAGCAGCAGTCGTGTCGCACCAGACGGAGGGGAAGGGGGACCCTTATCTACGGATGGGAAATAGAACGGCCACCCCTGACAAACCCTACGCTGGCATCTGTCTGCCCTGATACCCTAGACGGGGTGTGAACCCGTGCGGCGAGCAGGATGCCTAAACCCTGAGTGACCCTCAGAAGACTAGACTGGGGAAAGGCAGATGGGAGCACTAGTCACCATCACTCATGTCTAGGAGAACAACAGGGGAAGACAGTAACAAACAAACAAACAATCTCCAGCAGAGATAGACTTATCCAGTCACGAGCAGAGAAGATGATCCCAACAACGACAGTCCACGCCAGGCACGAGCTCCACAGCAATACCGTCAAACGATCTCCTTCAAAGGTCAGAATAGCACTGGAAGTAAGGACTATATCTGGCAATGACTGCAAGTGAAACTGAAACTAATATAGTAGCTGGGAGTGGCAGACAGCACTCACCTGAGAAGAATGCCTACAAACTCCCAGTCAGGACAAAAAGGTTCACAAGGCAAAACCTGGATGACATACCCTGAACCATGAAGCAAACTCACAAGCTATCGCGAGTAGCAAGTCGCTGCGACCTTTTCTTCCCAGACCTATCTGGATCAGTCACAGTCGTGACACCTCTCTCCTCTGTCTGGGTGCTGGGGCCTAAATAACTGAAAGTGGCCTTCTCCAGTGGTGGGTGATATGACGCCTTATTCCCTGCTGTGGGACCTCTCTCCTCTGTCTGGGTGCTGGGGCCTAAATAACTAAAAGTGACCTTCTCCAGTGGTGGGTGATATGACGCATGATTCTCTGCTGTGGGACCTTTCTCTTTTGTCTGGGTGCTGGGGCCTAAATAACTTAAAGTGGCCTTCTCCAGTGGTGGGTGATATGATGCCTTATTCCTTGCTGTGGGACCTCACTCCTCCGTCTGGGTGCTGGGGCCTAAATAACTGAAAGTGGCCTTCTCCAGTGGTGGGTGATATGACGCCTTATTCTCTGCTATGGGACCTCCCTCCTCTGACTGGGTGCTGGTGCCTAAATAACTGAAAGTGGCCTTCTCCAGTGGTGGGTGATATGACGCCTTATTCCCTGCTGTGGGACCTCTCTCCTCTGTCTGGGTGCTGGGGCCTAAGTAACTGAAAGTGGCCTTCTCCAGTGGTGGGTGATATGACGCCTTGTTCTCTGCTATGGGACCTCTCTCCTCTGTCTGGGTGCTGGTGCCTAAATTACTAAAAGTGGCCTTCTCCAGTGGTGGGTGATATGACGCATGATTCTCTGCTGTGGCACCTCTCTCCTCTGTCTGGGTGCTGGGGCCTAAATAACTGAAAGTGGCCTTCTCCAGTGGTGGGTGATATGACGCCTTATTCCTTGTTTTGGGACCTCTCTCCTCTGTCTGGGTGCTGGGGCCTAAATAACTGAAGGTGGCCTATTCCAGTGGTGGAATAGTCACAGTTCTGGGGATAAATAGATGATGGGAGTGATCTCTGTACTGACCCCTAATATATGTATACATAGTTATTAGATCTCCCCTCAGTCGTCTTTTTTCTAAAGTGAATAACCCTAATTTTGCTGCCTTGTTCACAGGAGCCCAGAACTGTACACAGTACTCCATGTGTGGTCTGACTAGTGATTTGTAAAGTGGTAGTAATGCATCCCCTTTTGATGCAACTTTTTATCTTATTGGCCTTGGCAGCAGCTGCCTGACACTGGTTTTTACAGCTTAGTTTGCTGTTTATTAAAAGTCCTAGATCCTTTTCCATGTCAGTGTTACTTAGTGTTTTACCATTTAGTATGTACGGGTGACTTGCATTATTCCTTCCCATGTGCATAACTTTACATTTGTCAGTGTTAAACCTAATATTCCATTTCTCTGCCCAAGCCTCCAGTCTATCCAGATCCCTCTGTAGCAGAAAACTGTCCTCTTCAGTGTTATTTACTTTACACAGTTTAGTGTCATCTGCAAAAATTGATATATTACTGTGCAAGCCTTCTACAAGATCATTAATAAATATATTGAAGAGAATAGGGCCCAGTACTGACCCCTGCAGTACCCCACTAGTGACAGTGACCCAATCTGAGTGTGTACCATTAATAACCACCCTCTGTTTTCTATTACTCAGCCAGTTACTTACCCACATACAGACATTTTCTCCCAGTCCGAGCATTCTCATTTTATATACTAACCTTTTGTGTGGTACAGTGTCAAATGCTTTGGAGAAGTCCAGATATATTACATCCACTGACCCCGGCCAAGTCTATAAGTTACCTCCTCATAGAAACTGATTAAATTAGTTTGGCATGACCGATCCCTCATGAAGCCATGCTGATATGGCGTTATTCGCTTATTTTCATTGAGATACTCCAAGATAGCATCTCCAAGAAAACCTTCAAACAGTTTGCCAACAACAGATGTTAAACTTACCGGGCTATAATTTCCAGGCTCTGTTTTTGGATCCTTTTTGAATATTGGCACCACATTTGCTATGCGCCAATCCTGTGGAACATTCCCTGTCAGTATAGAATCCGTAAATATGAGAAATAAAGGTCTGGCTATGACATCACTTAATTCCCTTAGTATATGGGGGTGTATGCCATCCAGTCCTGGTGATTTGTCTATTTTAATCTTTTTAAGTCGCTGTTGTACTTCTTCCTGGGTCAGACAGGGCACTTTTAATGGGGAATTTAAAAGTGGTAAGGAATAAGTACTCTGGTCTGATGAGACCAATATAGAACTTTTTGGCCTAATTTCAAGCGGTATGTGTGGAGAAAACCAAGCACTGCTCATCACCTGTCCAATACAGTCCCAACAGTGAAGCATGGTGGTGGCAGCATCATGCTGTGGGGTTGTTTTTCAGCTGCAGGGACAGGACAACTGGTTGCAATCGAGGGAAAGATGAATGCAGTCAAGTACAGGGATATCCTGGACGAAAACCTTCTCCAGAGTGCTCAGGACCTCAGACTGAGCCGAAGGTTTGCCTTCCAACAAGACAATGACCCTAAGCACACAGCTAAAATAACGAAGGACTGACTTCACAACAACTCTGTGACTGTTCTTGAATGGCCCAGCCAGAGCCCTGACTTAAACCCAATTGAGCATCTCTGGAGAGACCTAAAAATGTATGTCCACCAACGTTTACCATCCAACCTGACAGAACTGGAGAGAATCTGCAAGGAGGAATGGCAGAGGATCTCCAAATCCAGGTGTGAAAAACTTGTTGCTTCTTTCCCAAAAAGACTCATGGCTGTATTAGATCAAAAGGGTGCTTCTACTAAATACTGAGAAAAGGGTCTGAATACTTAGGACCATGTGATATTTCACTAATCAGTTTTTCTTTTTTAATAAATCTGCAAAAATGTCAATAATTCTGTGCTTTTCTGTCAATATGGGGTGCTGTGTGTACATTAATGAGGAAAAAAAATTAACTTAAAAGATTTTAAAAAATCTTGCTGCTTTTTAACAAAGAGTGAAAAATTTAAGGGGGTCTGAATACTTTCTGTACCCACTGTATATACACACACTGTACATCTATATGCTCACAATGTACATAGAGTATATCTATATACTCACATATACTGTACATATAGCTATATACAGTGCTTTGCAAAAGTATTTACCCCCCCCCCCTGACTTTTTTGTATGAGGATTTGCATCATTTAATTTACAGAACATGCTCACAACTTTGAAGATGTTTTTTTTTTCATGGTGAAGCAAACAACAAATAGGACAAAATAACAGAAAAAGTCAATGATCATAACTATTCACCCCCTAAAGTCAATACTTTGTAGAGCCACCTTTTGCGGCAATCACAGCTCCAAGTCGCTTTGGATAAGTCTCTGTGAGCTTGCTACATCTTACCACTGGGATTTTTTCCCATTCCTCCTTGGGCCATAGAGCTGGTACTGGAAACAGTCTTAGAAGATGATGAGCATCTTTGGTAGAAGGGATCTCAACCTGGAAGTTCTGCCGGCATGAGTAACACAACTTCTGTAACAGGGCCGAAGAAGGTCTTGATTACACCACCTCTCGTGGTTCTTACTTCCACCTTACAAACTTTCCCATCTGAACTGGAAACGACTTTAGTAATAAGTCCAGTAGGCCAGTCGAGACGATCAACTTGGTTGTCTCTTAACAGAACAAAATCTCCTTCCTTTAAATTAAGCCTTGGTTCTTGCCACCTTCTGCGTTCTTGCGAGAGGCAGAGGTACTTTTTTCTCCACCTTTTCCAGCACTGACTGGCTAGATGTTGTACCTGCTTCCACCAAAATTTATAAACGTTGTGCTCTTAGAAAACGCCAGATGGCACAGGAATATTTTCTATCTTTTCTGTTTTTTTCCTGTCTTTTACAACAGGAGATTGTCTGTTGCTTTGATTAGTAGCTGAGCGAGACTTGGTTCTCCTTGATCTTGCCAAACATTTAGAGCAAGAGCACTTATTTTGTGAGGCTGATTTAGATGTAGATTGCTTTCTGTCTATGGATCGTGAACGCGAATGCTCATGCCTGTTTTTCACTTCTGAAATGGGATCTGTCTTTGTACATACAGACTTTGGTTGTTGAAATGCAGTATTTGTCATGGACACTGGCGGTGAACTTTTCCCTATGATCCTCTTGGTTGCAATCAACAACTGCAGATGGAACTGAAGGTTCTTGCAAAGTGTCTGAAATAAACTCTTCCTCTGTTGAACGAACCTCCTTTATAGAACGTTCAGAAGATACTTCTTTTACAGAATTAAACTCATTGTCAAACGGTTGACTGGAAGGCTCACATTTATGCGGTGTCTCTTTAGAACTACATGGATCAGAAGGCTTGTTGTCAGTGAAGATATAGGACTCATTATGATAAACTGTGTGAGGACTGCAAAGCTGGGAAGGGCTTGAAGAGGGCTCCAATTGAGATCCTGAAGGCCTTTCTACAAGATGCCCTTCTGTCCAGGAACATTCTTCTGCAGCTGACTCCTTGGGAATAAAGCTGCTTTCTGATGAACAAGTTTTTAGAATATTTCAGCAAGGAACCTCTTGCACATAGTAGTGGTTGGGACACTGCCTGAAGTAAGAAGTTCGTCCCCCTCTTAATACGTCGGTTCTGAAAGAGTGTATGAAAATTGAATAAGCGTCGGTTGGGCACTCAGATACTGGATCACCTGACTGGACGGAAACTCACTAGTATCCAGAATATTTATTAAAACAACATCTAAAACAAATTCATAAAACAATTATACTTCATAATTAATAAAACAATCATAAATGGGTAGCTAGATTCAATAAACTTGTTGCCTCCATGATCACTAGACCGAACTAGAATGTTATGGAGTATCCCTTGTATACATATCTCCACTTCCAAGGGTATGTGAGAGCGCCTCCACTATCGGTAGTAAGTCCAGATGATTCAGCGATAGGCTGATATACCTCTTATAATAATACTTGGATCCAATACACAATTGGCCTGAAGTCCTAATATGGTGGGAATTCCTTAAATATATGAACTCACTGTCCGAATCGATCGGCTGTTATCCGCGGGCGGCGTGTGTGGCGTCCCCCACATTCCTTGCTCTGCACCGCTTGTTTCTCGTAGTATCGCGAGAATACCGCCGATCCCGTTAGAGGCAGATAAGCGGTTCAATATTGGCTTCCTTAGTCGTGGTCCATACGTGGCTGCCGGCAAACCACCTTACATCTGTTGGGTACTGTACACTCCACTGTCAAATCCCGACGCATTTCGGGAACTCTGTATCTCTTGTACTTTCCTCAGTGGCAATGTGGGGCAGTGTTTTGTACCCTTTTTATACTCATTAGGCTCCCCCCATATTGAGCCTCTCGTAATCTCTGGGATGGATCCACTATTTTTGTTCCATTCAAGATGTTTGAATAGTTCTCTCTTGATTATAAATGGAGGCTCTAATAAATTCCATCATTCACTATATAAATCACAAAGATCATCACATACATAAAGGTATCCCGATACAAAATGAACCCATTTTTGGCAACTGGCTTATTGTATGTGGTACAGATCACTTTATTTTGTTCTGTAGTTAACAACAGATCAAGAAATTCTATTTGTTCACAAATTTTAGCAGTGAACCGTAGATTTACATCATCATGGGTTCATTTTGTATAACAGCTGCCATAAGCCAAGATGGTTGTTGAATGTGCTGGAAGGGCAATTCCGGAGAATAAAGAGGAATTGCACGAAGGAAGAAGCATTTGAACAAGAGGCAGTTAAATTAAAAGAGTTATTTCTAGAGAAACATTATCCATCAGATCAAATAGAAAAATCACTCCAGAAAGTAAGAAGGATGGATAGAGAAGCATTTTTTACACCCAAAATGACAACAATGGAGAGTAAAGAAAACTATCCAAGAATAATATTACCATTTAATACCAATTATAGAGAAATCCAGAGAAGTGTAAACAATCACTGGCACCTTTTACAAAAGGATAAATATATAGGTAAAATAATCTCAACAAAGCCACTATTAACCTTTTCAAGAGCCTCAAGTTTGGCACTCAAAATAGCCCCCTCTGTTAGACCTCCAAATAAATTGCATACAACACTATCTAAATGGGTGGGGTTAGAAGGTTTCCACAAATGTGGGAAATGTAGTATGTGCACGTTAACCTCATTTTCTAAGACTACTAAAGAAATCATTTCCCACAGTAATGTGATAAAAGAATGTTTGACGTGCAAATCAGAAAGAGTGGTGTACATCATCTCATGTATATGCGGCAAACAATATATGGGCCGTACCAAACGAATGCTGAAGAAATGTATTTCTGTTTTCTATTGCTGAACATGTTACCAATATTCGGAATGGATATACAAAATGGAATAGAATGGTATGAAATATGCATAGATATGGTAGCTTGTTTTAATGTTGAAAATTTGAAAGTAAAGGATTTTTATTGGGATACCTTTATGTATGTGATGATCTTTGTGATTTATATAGTGAGTGATGGAATCTATTAGAGCCGCCATTTATAATCAAGAGAGAACTGTTCAAACATCTTGAATGGAAATAAAATAGTGGATCCATCCCAGAGATTACGAGAGGCTCAATATGGGGGGAGCTACCCATTTATGATTGTATATTAATTATGAATTATAATTGTTTTATATATCTGAGTGCCCAACCGACACTTATTCAATTTTCAATCATTTCTTGGTAATTAGGGGGATTACTGGTTGGTTGCACCAAACCATTTCAGCTGGACTGGTAGAGCCTCATCATTTCTGGTTTTGGAATTCTTAAAGAGTGTACTTGGCCGGGTCTGAGGGTTCTGTCCAGATGTACATCCCCCACGATGACCCAACCAACTGTAAATTTCTGGGCATATGGAGCATTGAAAGGGCCATTGCGAAGTTCAGGGACCTTATGAGCTTCGAAAATGTCTCTACCTAGCAGGAGTAAGATCCTGGCATGGTTATTAAGGGGACAAATCTCTCTGGCTATGTTCCTGAGAAGAGGGTAATGCTGTGCGGCTTCAGGTGTGGGAATCTCATCCTTTGCATCCGGCATTTGTCACACTCAATAAGGGTTGGAAGAGAGATTTTCTTATCTCCTTTGATGGGCTTCAAGGTGAAACCATTAGCTCTTCTTCCTGAGGTTATCACAAGACCAGAGCATGTTCCTAGGGTGTTGGGTGTAGGGTGTAGTTGCTCACCTCTATCCTGAACAGATCAAAGAACTTAGGGCTAGCTAGGGAACGATTACTTTGGTCATCTAGAATAGCATACATTCTTATGGTCTTCTCTGGTTGTGCAGTAGGAAACACATCCAAGAGGCAAATCTTAGAACAAGACTTACTGCACACAAGTCCTTTTCTGCATACCTCTGTGCATCTGGTCATGACAGTAGTGGTTGGTCGGTCGGCACTCTTCCCACCATGACTCTCCCCGTCTTGATCGGAATGGGGCTTGTGCCAGCTAACTGGTTCTAGGTTCTGCCTAATTGGTCCCAGGTGAACAGCAGACACATGTACATCACTATTACATTCAGAACACTTGACTGGAACCTCACAGTCTCTGGCAAAATGCTCAGTGGATGCACAGCATCTGAAGCAGATATTATGACTCCTTAAAAACTCCTTACATTCCTCAAAGGGCTTTGCTATGTAGACACGGTTAGGGATAGGGCATCATGGGGCATCATGGATAGGGCAATAATGATCGGGTTCCTTAGGGCTTTCCTTTGAAGCGGCTGCGTTAGTAGTGGGCACAACCCCTGTCTTTTTTACGGAAATTAGACTTTTAGGGTTTCTCTGTCTGGGACTGAAAGTCTCGTGTCTCTGCTTAATAGAGCCAAAGATGTTGGTCCCCAAGGTGTTTTTAGCTCAAGTTAAGTCCTTGATGAACTTACAGAAGAATGAAAATGGTGGAAAGGGAACACGATGTTGCTCCTTGTATTTTGAACCTGTTATTGCCCATTGGTCTTGAATATTGAGGGGTAATTTCTCCACGATCAGGCCCACACCATGGGAGGTATCAAGAAAGCTGAGACCTGGTAGCTGCGGGTCTCACTTGATGATTTCAAACTCAAGAAGAAGGTCACTTAATTCCATAAACCCTCGGCGGTCTGTATTGGATAATTCAGGAAATTCGTATAGTCATTTAAATAAGGCGCGTTCAACTACTTCTGAGCCGCCGTATGTCTGCTCTAATCTTTCCCATGCGAGACGAAGACCTTTGACTGGTTCGTAGATATGAGCGGTTTTGAGTCTCTTCACACAGTTTTAC
Organism: Bufotes viridis; assembly: GCA_033119425.1. Lineage (NCBI taxonomy): Eukaryota > Metazoa > Chordata > Amphibia > Anura > Bufonidae > Bufotes > Bufotes viridis. The sequence continues at coordinate 164,270,478 of CM065592.1, forward strand.
GAGCATGGACCTAGCCATCTAATTAGTAAATCAAGTTATTGCATAGGCGCTACACCAAGGGTTTGAACTGTTGTCTTGAAGGTGGCCTTCCAACTTCTATAGTTCTCTTGGCGGTCATCAAAGTTCGTAAGGCTAGTACTGATGAGGTCCCTGAGAGTTAGGTACTTAGCGATTTCTGATGCGTCATTTCTTTCCTGCATCATGGCAATGGGAACTTCTCCCTTGCTGGTGTTGTTGGCACCATCTGATATCCTATGTTTGGGGGTTGAAAGATGGAATGGAGTGGCAGCTGGGTTGAGCATAAGTGAAGGCTTCACATCTGGTAATGTTGGCGCCAGCGTCTTGGTTGCTATGCAATTAGTCTCAGGAGGTTTTAATGTGATTTGATGAGCTTGAAATGGCTTGGTCTCTAATGGCGCCTATAATACTACTGTAAACTACTGTATGGCCACGCGGCAGGGCGAAGAGGGAAAGGAGTGCCATGTGGTTTTTGGAAGGCAGAGTTTGCTGGACTGGTTTATCTACACCATGTCCCATTTGAAGCCCCCCTGATGCCCCCCCCCCGAGTAGAAACTCCTTAAAAGTGACCTAATTTTGGAAACTACGAGATAAGAAAACTGTTTTGTTGGGACTATTTTTGGGTACATATGATTTTTGGTTGCTCTATATTACATTCTTGTGACGCAAGGTTACCAAAAATAGAAATTCGGAAATTTCATCTCCATTTGCCATAAACTCTTGAGGGACCAAGTTTGTAAAATAAGTTTTAATTACCTTGAGGGGTGTAGTTTATTAGATGGGCTCACTTTTATGGAGTTTCTACTCTAGGGGTGCCTCGGGGGTTCTTCAAATGGGACATGGTGTCAAAAAAAAGGCCATCAAAATCTGCCTTCTAGGAACCATATGGCGTTCCGTTCCTTCTGCACCCTGCCGTTTGGTCATACAGCAGTTTACCACCACATATGGGGTGTTTCTGTAAACTGCAGAATCAGGGCAATATATTTTAAGTTTTATTTGGCTGTTAACCCTTGCTTTATTTCTGGAAAAAATGAGACCTGGTAGCTGCGGGTCTCACTTGATAATTTCAAATTCAAGAAGAAGGTCGCTTAATTCCAGAAACCCTCGGCGGTCTGTATTGGATAATTCAGGAAAGTCGTATAGTCGTTTAAATGGATTAAAATGGAAAATTTGCCAAAAAATAGCTGTTTTGGCACTGTTTTTATTTTATTTTTTTGACCGTGTTAATTGAAACAAACTAAAAAAAAAATAACTACCTGCACAGTCTAAGAGTCAGTTTTTTTTAGTTTTTACATGATTGACTTAGGTCGGGGCTTATTTTTTGCGGAATAAGAGGACGGTTTTTTTGGCACTATTTTGGGTGGCATATGACTTTTTGATTGCTTGCTAATACGAGTTTTGTTATGAAAGGTGACAATAAATTATTTGCACCTTTTGTTTTTTTACCGTGTGAATCTGAGGGGTTAAGTCATGGGGTATTTTTATAGAGCAGATTATTACGGACACGGTGATACCTAATTTGTCAACTTTTTAAAATTTATTTAGTTTTTCAAACTATCATTTATGATAAAAATTTTTGGGTGTTTCAAATCTGAGAACCATAGTTTTTTCCGATCGTCAGTGGCTAAATGGAAAAGAGGATAGTAAAGTTAGTACTCAATGGAAGTGTGGTACTCCTTGAAGCAACCAATAACACAGAGGCCTGGATGATCGGGGCACGTGTCACACTGAGTTGTGGTATCCTTCTGTATCCCCCTCCTGTGACACACTCTGTATTTTTTGGGGGTTCGTCCCTTCTTTCCAGTATGGGGACCACAACTGGAAAGTGTTGGCCAGGGACGATCCGGGCGCCTCCAGTTTCCGAGGTACTCCGGCCTGCTCTTTCCCGGTCAGAAAAGTCCTTGAGGACTCCCTAATAGAACTGAAGCAATTTCCCTGTGTTGCCAGTGCTCCGGGACAGCACAAAAGAGTTGTACATGGCAACCTGTACCAAGTAGACCGAAACTTTTTTGTACCATGCTCGGGTTTTGCGCATAGCATTATATGGCTTGAGGACTTGATCAGAGAGATCAACTCCTCCCATATACCGATTGTAGTCGACGATACAATCGGGCTTGAGGACCATTGCCGCGGTACCTCGCACAGGGACAGGGGAGATGCCGTTACCGTGAATTGTGGTCAGTACAAGGACATCCCTCTCTTTACTTATATCTGACCAGCAACAGGTTTCCACTGGTAAGGGCACGGGTCTCACCCCTGGGGATAGGTACCTGGAGGGGGTAGGTAGTGAGGCCACGTAGATTTTTCCGCACGTTACCACAAGCGGACGTGGATCTGGCGGCGAGGGAAAGGAACAAGGGGATAATAGTATAAAAGTTATCCACGTACAGGTGGTAACCCTTATCTAGCAGTGGGTGCTGCCACACAAGTTTCCCCCTAATATTCTGGGGGTTAAGTGCGGGAATCTCGCCCCTCATACACACAAAACTTGTAAATGTACCCTGAGGTACTCTCACAAAGTTTGTACAGCTTCACGCCATACCTCGCACGCTTTGAGGGAACATACTGTCGGAAAATGAGTCTCCTCTTGAAAGCAATGAGAGACTCATCATCTGCGACCTCCTTTCCAGGTACATAGGCCTCCACAAATTTGGCCCCGAAGTGATCGATGACCGGCCTGATTTTGTACAGTCGGTCATAGGCAGAATCACCTTGGGGGATATGCTGCATTATCTGCATAATGCAGGCATTTCCGGATGGCCTCAAACCGGGAGCGTGTCATGTGCGTACTGTAAAGTGAGGTCTGATAGAGGACGTCCCCTCTCCAGTAATGCCTGACACTGTTTTTTTTTTTTTTACTAGGCCCATGTGCAGCACGAGGCCCCAAAATGTCCTCATCTTGGCTGCACTGACCGGCGTCCAGCCACCGGTCCTAGCCAAAAAAGAATCCGGGTGTTGAGCAACGAACTGTTGGGCGTACAGATTCGTTTGCTCCACCATCAGATTCACAAGGGGGTCACTGAAAAAAAGACTAAAATAGTTGTAGTCAGTGAAGCCCACTGTGGGAATCTGGATTCCTGGTTGACCAACAAAATCAGGAATCGCAGGCTGCAAATTCCCTGGGGTACACCATCCAAGTTCACCGGTAGAGGGCTCAGGTGAACTTATCTGGTGGGCCGGGAAACTAGTACGAGCCCCAGAGCTGCTCGTACTAGGGTGGGCCACAGGGTCCCTGACATGGCAGTCCCCTTGCTCCGTCTGGCGGCTTCTCCGCCGCCTTGGGGGCTGATCATCATCGCTAGATGATGAGGAGGACGCGGATGACAAAGGGAACGTGGGGTCATCCTCGTCCTCACTGGGACTCTCGAATTCGGGGGCAAGCTGGGCGTATGCCTCCTGAATGTCCCGTGGGTCATAGGGGAGTGTGTGCATGTTCATGTACGTGCGTGGAAAACTTTATTCAGTGTGCGTGGGGGCACGGGTGTTCCCGGACTGTTCCCTAAACAGGAAAAAAAAAAGAACTAACTAAAAAAATCTGAAAAGGTAAAAAAAAAGTCCAAAATTGCTGATCAGCCGTTCGAAGCTGTGCTGTGCTGTGGACCCCCATAGGCATTGTGACAGAGTGCCGCCGAATGATTTCTGCAGGCACTCTGTTCCGACCACTCCGCGCTGTACGGCGGTGATCGGACATGCACAGGATGTACCGATACGTCCTGTGTCCATAAGTACCAGGACATCAGGGCGTACCAGTACGTCCTATGTCCGTAACAGGTTAAATATGTTGGCATCAGATAGGCTTACCCAAAGGTATGCAAATTAGCTTCCCTTCCTAAAAGAAAAGAACACTAAGCCTATGTGATGCCAGCAGATGTTAGATATGCTAATTTTCATATATGTTTCCCAGAAACTTAGAGCACTGTTGGCTGGGCTACAATACTCCACATGCATACTAGATTGTCTCCATAATGAGAAAGAGCCCCCCCAATGTCTCACTCAGAGAAGTATTACATGTGGGTTTCTCTCTTATCCTCTTGGACTTATATTTTAGAGTGTTACAGTATATACCAATTTTAGGGGCAAATGAAGCATATTTGATTTGGGTAGAGTCAATTCAGACCCGGACTGAGTTCTTTGAAGAATAAGAGACTAAACAAATTTCAAGAAATTCACTAATCTCTAGTTTATATTTCATGGGCAATTTACAACTGGCAAACATAATTTTTTGTCAGCTTGGGCATATAAGCAGTATTATGCCAGGTGAGTGGGTGGTCATCTAGCACACCATTAGGGAGGGGGATGCAATTCATGGATTAAAGTAGTTCTGTGCAGTATTTCTTTGTACAACCAGTTGGACAATCGGTTTGAGAGTGGGAAGCAAGCCTCACAAGTTTGTTCTATAAGTTCTCTCAGTATTTAAACAGTTTATTATACGAAAATACTGAAGCATATCCTCAAGTTTAACATCTCCCCCTCTATCCAATGTTGCTTTTAGAAAAGTTATCATAGTAGACCAGCCAGATGCACTTTTAAAATACGCAAGTTATCAAATAGTCAGTCTAGTCTGAACTACAGGTAAACAACATGAATGTACTGTTGTAACAGAGTAAAAGGAGCTTTCCAGGACTTTTCTAGCAATAGACTATCCGCCAGATCGGCCATCAATCTCTGATTGGCAGAGGCCTGACACCCCACTACCTTCCAACCAGCTGTTTTGGGATACCTCTGGTGCCAGGAGTCGGTGTCTGAACTACATAGCTCAGTCCAGATTGTAGTGGATGGAGCTGGTTACTGCAGTGTTCATACATTACACAATGGATGGAGCTATGATTCCAGCACCGACTTCAGGCACTGGAACTACCCCAAAGCAGCTGATTGGCAGGGTTGTGGGGCGTTGGGCTTCCAATGATATTCTGTGATAAGTGGTGGTACACCATTCACCCAACACCCAACAGAGTAACACAAAGTTTTTTTTCATAGTTCTTCTAGTGCCACTGAGCTAAGGATATCTTGAGTCAATAGGAAAGGTAAGAAAAGAATAAGCATAGTATTACAAAATCCAACATACAGTATTCACTAATGTTAAACCCATAAGGATGTGTCCTATTTTGGACTTCAAAACAAAAGTTTTGTTTTGCTATTTCATTATTTTTTTTCATCTCCGCACTTCAAAAAAAACTTTTTTCCATCAATATAGCTGTATGATGGCTGTTTTTTGCGGGACAAGTTGTGTTATTTAATTGCACCTTTTTGGGGTGCATCAAATTTTTTTTCAGGGCGTAACAGCTTGAAAAAACTATTCCGGTATTGGCGATACTAATTTTTTATGTTTTTTCTTGCTTGCTTTTTCTAATACTTTTTTTTAAGTACTACTAGTAGACTTGAACATGCAATCATCTGATCACTCATATAATACACCATAATACTTCTGTTTTGCAGTGTACTACATATTTCAGTTACAGTAAAACTGACATAAGATCCTGCTAAAGGACATTGTTAGGCCCCTAGCTGCCATGAAAACCTCTTATCACCCCACAGTCTTATTGCCAGGGGATATTCAGAGTCTCCTTCCTCTCTCTGACCCCTTAAATGTCGCTGTCAGCATTGACTGTGGCATCTAAGAGGTTAAACTACCAGAATCAGAGTTAGCTCATATTCCAACAGCAACAGCAAGGTGTCAGTTATATAATACAGCTGGCACAGCAAGTAATGATATGAGCACAGCTCCTGAGCCTACGCCATCGTAAACCAAAATACGTCGGCTTGCAGGAAGTATGTACTTTCTATAATATATTATTACAGTAAAGGGCAGAAAGGGGTTAATACATTTCTCCTCAACAAACACCCAAACACCTAACCTATCCTCTTGTTGAAGCAAGGATTTTTTTTTTTTTTTATATAGCTAAAATGAGACAAATGCCCATGCAAAACTGAAGTAACATAACACTTTATGATGATGATGATTATTATTATTTTTATTATTATTATTATTATTATTATTATTATTATTATTATTATTATTAGTATAATCTGTATATTCATATCACCATAATGCCACAGCACTTTTCAATACAGAGGGCACATATGAAAACAAAATGCAAACAAGAGGGGTGAGGACCCTCTTTTCAAGGGCTTACAGTTTATGAGGAAATAGAGATAAAAGGAAAAAAAAAGATTACAAAATACAAAAGGTAAAAAGTGCTTGTTTTGTACAATGGCCCAGAGTCCAGAAACCTTTTATTAAAAAAAACACAAAAAAAACCCCCAGGTAGTACAGATAAAGATGCATTAGAACCCAGTCACTTGACCAGTATGAAGTGAATTAATGAAAAATAATGTATCTCATAAAAATAAAAATAAATCAGATTAGAGAACGTGATAGGCCTGCCTAAAAAGATGTGATGCTGTGATACAGGGAATTATTCTGATTGTCTAGGGTGGTGCATTCCAGAGAATAAATGTAGCTCCAGAAAAATCTTGAAGACTAGAGTTTAGATTATGGAAGATACTAGTCTAAGATTGTTGGAAGAACAGAGGGCAGGATGGAAGATATTGATATAGGGGTGCAGCAGGGTAGACGCATCGGTGTAGAGGCTAGACAGATAGTTGGCCTGGCTGCTACTTTGACGATAGAGTGGAGAGTTTATTGGGAAGATGAATAATAATGGGTTATAGAGGAGCGAAGTTTTGAAAAAGTATTCCTGAAATTCATATCGAAGTCCACTTCGGATACTTTTATTCACTCAACACTAGTTATAACTGAATTTGGTTGGATTCACACATGAAAAAAACAGTTTTCTGTGATTTTATATAATTTTGCCACAGACGCACAGTTCCCATTTTTACACTGAACAAAATGAAATTAGCCAGAGAGATTCAGCATGAGTACACTACATTTAAAAAACACATAGGTGCCCTAATGCCTTAATTATTTCTGCAGTTTGTGAATGGTGTTTTGTAAAATCCTATTCACTTTCATTGTATGAAGCTGTATGGGTCAAAAATTTGCAACAATTATGCCATGGGAATGAACATATATGTTCTGCCCAGCAGAGTTTGAGAATCATTACAGATCACGTCTGCCTCAGTTTTGGTTTTTCTATAGTGATTAGTGTAGTTATAGCACTATCTAGCGGTGTTAAGTTGTATTATACTTTTCTTTCTTTTACAAAGACTGCTGCATTGTGGCTGGTGCAAAACATTTTGGGAGTGCAAACCATCCTGGGAAAGAGAAGTCTCCAGTCACCAGGACACATCAGCAGAGCTGTCCTTCTGCATATCTCCTTCTCAAACTCTACCATCCTTGTAAAAACATATCTGGTGAAAGATCTACCTTTGTTTCAGGGATATTATGTTATGCAGAGCTGTTCAGTCAGTTGTAATTGTTACTCTGGGAGTTGTTACTACTGTTAGTTAGATATGTAGTCCTATGTTAGGCAGCCATTTTCAGTGTTATGCAAAAGTTACAGTATACAATGTAAGTGCTATACTATACGCTATACTTATGCATGTTATTTGTATTCTTATAGTTTTACCGCACACTTGTACAATCTCTCACTCCTGCGCACTGCGCAGAGAGTACAACCTGTTGACCAATAAACAAGTTAGACTACAAAGAAGAGTCCTCCTATTTGGAAGACAGGAATGGTTTATGCTGAATGTCAGACTGCACACTGTGTGAACGTGTATGAAGACAGAACAATATACTTAATGTGAATTTATTTGTGATATCACAGCATTGCAATCAGAGCAAGGAGAGTAGATTAAAGGGGTTATCCAAAACTATAAACTGCCCCCCCCCCCCTGAGCCGCTCCTGGTCCTGGGGTTAGTATATTCTGTGTGAGGTGCCCGGCACATGGGGGGCAGTTTATAGTTTCGGATAACCCTTTTAAGACTTACCAGTAATTTTCAATGATTAATGTAATCCATTTAATTTAAAGTAAATTGTATAGATCTTTAAGTGACCCATAACTTGTAAACACACAAGGTGATAGACAGAATGTTCCTTAGCTTAGTCACACACAGAAAATGCAACATGCAATCCCAGTGAGTGAGACTTAGTATCTGTCCTCCAGTCACACCAGACAATGAATAGCACAGCATTACATCATGCCTTGAAAAAAGAGGATGAAAATAAACTGGCAGACTCTTCCTCTTTATTTATTTAATTTTCATGGGGTGATTTCTCCCTCCAGCTGAGGGTAACATGAGTGCATAATGATGAAAAAAGGGTTTTATACAAGATGTCTGGAGGAAACGTGAGTTCAAATACAAAGTCCATGGTTTCAGCCTGGGAGATCTAACGGATTCAGAATACAGACAAGTTGAGCAATCTAAGCCCTTTCAGGATTCTGGAAGGAAATTATTGTTTTGCATCCAAGCAGAAGAAAAAGCCATTCTCATAGAGTGGCAAAGGAAAAATTGGTAAAGAGGATGACAAACCGTCCACGCACTGACTACTATACAGCCAGAACAAGGAAGAACTCTCATTTCACATTTTCATGAGACATTTTTCTTTATACTAACATTAAACACCTATAGCTACTAAATAATGTACAACATGCATAAAGAAAATAAACGTAAATTCTCCTAAACATAATATGTCACTTTACTAATATAAGAATGCACAAAGATTTGCTTTCTTTAAGGGCTATGGACATATTAGGGGGAAATGTTTTTTTTAGTATTGCATTCTACTCATTTTGGGCTGAAAATGAAAATGATTTTTTTCAATTGTCAACAGTTCTTTCTATTCAGCTTTCACTCTCAGTGTATCTGCAGACTATTACTTCCCCTGTTTTCAGTGTTTAGCTTCTCTGACAACTCGGTCTATAGCACTTATCTCTGCTCTGGACTCCTGACAGCTCATAAAGATTCATTTAAGCAAAATATTTATTAAACTTACAAGAATGAAGCTATAATATGGCTGCAGATTGAGCTGTCAGAGAAGCTGTCGGATGGATTCACTGCGAAACAGAAATTAACCATCTGCAGCTACACTGAAAGTGAAAGCTGTAGAGCAGTGTTTCCCAACCAGTGTGCCTCCAGCTGTTGCAAAACTACAACTCCCAGCATGCCCAGACAGCCTTTGGCTGTGCGGGCATGCTGGGAGTTGTAGTTTTACAACAGCTGGAGGCACACTGGTTGGGAAACACTGCTGTAGAGAAAAAACGGTTGAATAAAGACCATTTGAAAAAATGATTCTTTGGCTACTTTAACATCTGCGTTTTTCCTTTCTGGTCATAGGATCTCAATACAGGAGGAAAACGCTTTAGTTTTGTCCCCATTTATTGTCAATGGCACAAAACTGAACTAAACAGAATGCATTCCGTTATGTTTGGTTGCTTTCCCATGCCGGACAGAAAAATACTGCAAGCGGCATTTTTCTGTCCGGCAGATGGGATGCGGAGCAAGATGGATCCGGCATGAAACACAATGTAAGTCAATGGTGTAGGATCCATTTTCTAGGACACAAAAGAAAACGGATCCAGCGCCCATTGACTTCCAGTGCTTTTAGTGCCAGATCCATCATAGCCATTTTAGAGATAATACAACCAGATTAGTTGAGAACGGATGCAGCCAGTTGTATTATTAAAACGAAAGCGTTTTTGCTGATCCCTGCTGGATCAGGCAAAAACGCAGATGTGAAAGTAGCCTTATCCCAGATCCGTCATAGCCATTTTAGAGATAATACAACCAGATTAGTTGAGAACGGATGCAGCCAGTTGTATTATTAAAACAAAAGCGTTTTTGCTGATCCCTGCTGGATCAGGCAAAAACGCAGATGTGAAAGTAGCCTTATCCCAAAATGAGTAGAATGCAATAATAAAAAATGACACCATTCCTTTTTAGTACATCAAGAAATATTCTCATGGATATTGTTTCAATGACAATTATACAATGTCGGATCTGGTTGACATACATTTGCATACATTTTACACATCTATAGGCTGGAGTTTATGCTCATACATTTATTGTATACTACTTAGGCTACTTTCACATCTGCGTTTTTGCTGAACACTTTGGTTAGGATAATACAACCGGCTGCATCTGTTATGAACGGATCCGGTTGAATTATCTCTAAAATGACCATGACAAATCCGGCACTAAAACCATCGTAAGTCAGTGGGCGCTGTTTTATTTTGTGTCAGAGAAAATGGATCTGGCACTATTAACTTACATTGTGTTTCATGCCAGATCCGTCTTGCTCCACATCCCATTCTTCTTGCAGTGTTTTTCTGTCCGGCATGGGAACACAACCAAATGGAACGGAATGCATTCTGGTGCATTTTGTTCCGTTTAGTTCAGTTTTGTCTCAATGATAATAAATCTTAAACGTTTTCCTCCGGTATTGAGATCCTATGACAGATCTCAATACCAGAAAGGAAAAATGCTGATGTCAAAGTAGACTTGGCTTACCACACCATTGTACCAAAGGTGGCCACTGAATAAGAGAAATGGGAAAAGAAGAGTCTTGTATGATATGCCAAGGGCGTAATTTGAAGCTCGTGGGCCACAATGCTAAATCTAAATGGGGCCCCCATCTATCGTATTCCTTTATAAAACTGGTACCTTATTATGTGGTGGAGGAGCCTTTGGTTCCCCCAAGCACATGGGCCAGGGTGTGACTATTCCCTCCGGTCCCACCTCCAATTGCTACATCTAACCTACTACACTACAACTAGACAAATGTCCTCAGCACCTAGGTATTTATACCGAATTTGATTTTGTGTTGAAATAGTGGGGTTCTAAGAACAGAATTTGGAACATAATGAGGAAAATTCATCAAGGTGTTTCCTAAACCACTCTCTATGACCTATGCGCTGGAGAGAGATGAGCTTAATTTATGAGCTTAAGTGATGTCCTAGCCAGACCCTTATTTTTGATATTCACGGACTCCATACTGACAGGGAATGTTCCACCAGACTGGCGTATAGCAAATGTGGTGCCAATATTCAAAAAGGGTCCAAAAACAGAGCCTGGAAATTATAGGCCGGTAAGTTTAACATCTGTTGTGGGTAAACTGTTTGAAGGTTTTGTAAGAGATGCTATGTTGGAGTATCTCAATGAAAATAAGCAAATTACACCATATCAGCATGGCTTCATGAGGGATCGGTCATGTCAAACTAATTTAATCAGTTTCTATGAGGAGGTAAGTTCTAGACTTGACAGCGGCGAATCAATGGATGTCGTATATCTGGACTTCTCCAAAGCATTTGACGCTGTACCACATAAAAGGTTAGTATATAAAATGAGAACACTTGGACTAGGAGAAAATATCTGTATGTGGGTAAGTAACTGGCTCAGTAATAGAAAACAGAGGGTGGTTATTAACGGTACACACTCAGATTGGGTCACGGTGACTAGTGGGGTACCTCAGGGTTCAGTATTGGGCCCTATTCTCTTCAATATATTTATTAATGATCTTGTAGAAGGCTTGCACAGTAATATATCAATTTTTGCAGATGACACTAAACTGTGTAAAGTAATTACCACTAAAGAGGACAGTTTTTTGCTACAGAGGGATCTGGATAGATTGGGGGCTTGGGCAGAGAAATGGCAGATGAGGTTTAACACTGACAAATGTAAAGTTATGCACATGGGAAGGAATAATGCAAGTCACCCGTACATACTAAATGGTAAAACACTCAGTAACACTGACATGGAAAAGAATCTAGGAATTTTAATAAATTACAAATTAAGCTGTAAAAACCAGTGTCAGGCAGCTTCTGCTAAGGCCAATAAGATAATGGGTTGCATCAAAAGGGGCATAGATGCCTGTGATGAAAATATAGTCTTACCACTTTATAAATCACTAGTCAGACCACACATGGAGTACTGTGTACAGTTCTGGGCTCCCGTGAACAAGGCAGACATAGCAGAGCTAGAGAGGGTTCAGAGGAGGGCAACTAAAGTAATAACTGGAATGGGGCAACTACAGTACCCTGAAAGGGTATCAAAATTAGGGTTATTCACTCTAGAAAAAAGACGACTGAGGGGAGATCTAATAACTATGTATAAATATATCAGGGGTCAGTACAAAGAAGGTTTGTACACAAACATAGAAAAGGGTTCTTCACGGTAAGAGCAGTAAGACTATGGAACTCTCTGCCTGAGGAGGTGGTGATGGTGAGTACAATAAAGGAATTCAAGAGGGGCCTGGATGTATTTCTGGAGCGTAATAATATTTCAGGCTATAGCTACTAAAGATGGGTCGTTGATCCAGGGAGTTATTCTGACTGCCTGATTGGAGTCGGGAAGGAATTTTTTCCCCTTAAGTGGGGAAAATTGGCTCTACCTCACAGGGGTTTTTTGCCTTCCTCTGGATCAACTTGCAGGAAACAGGTTGAACTGGATGGACAAATGTCTTTTTTCGGCCTTATATACTATGTTACTATGTTACTATGTATGTAAGATGCATCTTAATACATTGGTTGCATCTCTGGCTCTCTGTGTGCTAAGTAGGAGCTGGCATCAACTTAAGAGATACTTTATATCAGTTTTGGTTGCAAATTATAGCAAATTTGCCAACCTGCAAAAGGTCAAATCAAGTTTGTCAAAGTGATTTAATGGAATGAAAAGTCTTGCTGTGCTACACTATGTCACATTTATTTTAGAAAGTGAATACTAGACAAGGCAGCGTAAATTCAGCTGGGAGTACATACCAGACAGAACTACAAGTCCCAGACTAACAATGTACAGCAACAGAATAATTTGTCTCTTCTCCCACTACATGGTGTTGAAGGAAACGAAACCATAACTGCCTGAGCTATGAATTTGATTTTGCTTTGAAGGGTATTCTCATCCAGACATTTATGGCATATCTATAATATATTGATTTTTTTTCCAGTCACCATAGGACTGCCCTGACATTCCACAATTATCTGGCGCAAAAGTGCTCCAAATTCTATTATACATTTACTATTTTTTTTTACTTGCTATACTTCCTTTTAATTCTTGATATCATTAGACAAATACTCCCTCCCAACCCCTTACCTCTCTCTACTGGATGACTTGTAAATAGAACCAGATCAAGCATGCATGGAATATTGAGCAGTTCATTTATAGGGACCACCCAACTAACAAGGGGCCCTCCGCCACACTTTGTCAAATGCTGACATACTAGACAGCTGAAGTAGGAGCATTAGCTTCTGTAGACCTTGGATTTGAACAGCCCTGGTGTATGGTAGTGGGTACACCATTCCAAAATATTATTTGTATTATCTTTATGGGATTAGGGTCTAGGTATATCACTCATACATCTTGCTGCCTCAGAACATTTAGTGACAGAATATTAAGGGATTCCTTCATAGTCCTGCTAATGGTGTTAGAAAATGTCTTGTTTCATGCAGTAGTAGATTGAAATTTTGAGATATGATTTCTGCAGATTGCCTCTTGTGACATTATTTATCTAAAGAGGCTTCCAAATGAGACTGAAACTGAGAAACCAGTACTGGTAGGCGCGCACAGATGTGTTTTGATCAGATATATTGGCTGAGAGTCTCAGATTTTATCATATCAGCATGAGGGCTTAGTCCATATATAATGTTTGCATCTATTGTGTTATTGTGCATTAATTCCATAATTTTTTAAAACTAAATGTAGCCATGCACATCCGCATATTTAGTTATCATATCGTGCAAGATGTTTTGTACTTTTTTCCCGTTATTTTTGATAAATTTATGCTCTTGAAGGAGTGGCACCTTCAAGTGTGAATGCGCTCCTATTATCTTGGGAGTTTCATGTGCACTTTTTCCCCACTTATCTCACATGACACTTTGATTAGGTGGTACATATAGCTGTGCTTGCTCCTCCTCTTATTGGTTGCTTGATGCACATAGCGGTGACTAAGAGCAGCACACTAATGTGCAGAGTCTGCTCTTCTGAACATAGATGCCCAATGGGGGCAGGATTAGAGTAGGACCTGCCCTAATGAGGCCACTGTGGCGCTGGGTAGGTGGGCACAGATGTGTTTTGATAAAAATATATTGGCTGAGAGTCTCAGATTTGATCACATCAGAGTGAGGGCTTAGTCTATATATAATGCCAGCACAATATTGCCCCAAGTCCTCTTGCTGAAACAAATGTATAATAATTTGTTAATAAGTAATGAAACGTGCAGAGCAGCTTTGTGTGCCACCTTGGTATTCATTGTTGAATGGCTCCATAGCCAGGAAAAACTGACCCGTGAGTAGACATGCTGCATGTGATACACCTGAATAGCTGTTTTGCAAAGATTTTCTTGTTGTGGACAAAAGTTTATGAATACACGGCAGATTAGTTGTAGAAATTTCTGCAAATGAAAATTTGTCCAAAACATCTGAATGGAGTATTTTCTGCAGCATATGCATGGATATCTGCAAACCCTAGTTCGGTGAATAGAAGAGTCTCAGAAATATCTGCAATAAATATGCCATGTGTGATTTTACTCTTTGATATTCTGATTTAAAGAGTTCTTTGTAAGGGTGCATTTGCATGGGTCAATACAGTTGGGCAATGATCGGGAACAAATTGTTTGTTACGGATCATTGCCAATTCGTTCAGTTGCATTTATATGCAGCAATTATCTCTGTATGAGAACGATCACTACTGTGATCATTCCTCCCTATATAGATTCATTGTTTGTTTGCAGCACATCCCTGTTTATACACCCTGTTGATGTGCTGCTGGCAAACAATGTTTTTTTTGTACCTTATAAATGATAACATCAGTCAACAAATGACTTTTACCCATTTGCCAGGTAATCGGCAGCAAATATATAAGCAGTATTAACAGAAATGTTTCTTCCCAATATTTGATCTGTAAATCTGTTCGTACGAATGGGCTCATAGTGAGAAGTTCTCTTTAAGATTGTACACAATGCATTATGATGCAAATTTCCATTAGTGAACCAGTTTAATATATCATCTTTATTTTTAATGAGCCATATTTAACACCAGCAGATTACCCATCATGCCAACTTGGAATAAAATATATTTAACTGAGTTTTGTATTTTTTTTCTACTGTATTACATAAAACTAATCAAAAAGGTTAACCACAAGCAAATAGATTAGTTGTGTTATTCTTTAAAGCATTCTCAACAATGATTTCTTTCACTTATAGCTTAATCTGAATGTTATCAGATATTGCAGATTATTTCACGGTTGAACTGGGCCTTGAAAGAACATTCCAAATGCTTAAAAATATCTGTGGAATTCCGGTAGCTATTGTACCTTATAAATATGATATGTCTGATAAGAATTGACAGCTACAATAGTAAATAATGTTCAACATAATAGTAGGGTCCTTTGGATAAGTACTGAGCTAACAGTTTTAATTAATTTATATTGCATGCATACGGCAGCATTGTAAGGTTAAGAGGACGGAATAGAAAACAAAACATTTTTTACTGATATTCTCAAGCGTGAAGTTATTGTTTATCTGAAGAATTCAAAAACCTTCAGGTACTATTACACCAGCAGATGTCATACAGATCACGATAAATGGTTGAAGACGTAGCGACTCATTTAACAACGAAAATTTAGCTTATTATACACATAGATAATCATTTGTGTTTGCGGTTGTTCGTATGCTTTTAAATTGTTCCTTGTTATTACATGTAAAGATGGGGACAGATGCTTGGCCAAAAGGCATGTATGAGATTGTTAGTGAGTAGACGACTCCATATTATATGAATAGATATATTAATGAGGAGCAATAATTTTCTAGCATGCTGAAAGATCACGATGGACAACTGATTTGTCATACGCCTTTGAATCATTCATACTGATTACATCACACGATTCTCGTTAATTTTCACTCACATGCACGAGAATCTGTATGATATTCGCACCATGTAATAGGGCTTTTACCCTGGACACTTAGGGCCATTTACACAGGCCAAGAATCCCAGAGATAATCGCTAACAAGCGTTCATAAAATGCTGTGTAAAGGTGCCACCGATGAATGAGCGAAATGCTCGTTCATAGAGTAAAATATCATTCACGCAGTCACAAAAATTATTGTTTGCCAATAGATCATGCTGTGTTAACAGTAGAGATGAGCGAAGTTAAGAAATATTAGATTTTGGCGATATGCTGAAGTTATTCAAAAAATATGATTAGTTACGAATTAATTCGCACATTATCGTGATAAATCAGGTGTAACCAGTCCAATTTGCCTAATCATATGCATCCCACTTGGTGGCCTAATCACAATATGAAGGATTGGAAGTTAAACTGCAGGGGCAGTGCAGGGAGAGGGTATTGCTGTGTGCACCCACATTCATAGTTAACCTGTTCTGTAGATACTGTGTCATCAGTATTACAGGCAGGTGTAATTTATCACTGACTATATCACTGTGCAGGGCACCAAGATTGATAGCTAATCCTTTCTAGTAGTTGTGGACTTACTGTGCATCAGTGTTACAGGTCAAGTCAAATTTATTGCCATACACTTAACCATGCAGTGCCCCAAGATTCAAGTAGTGGCCTATGACAGAGTGGGGATGGTGGCAGCAGCAGCAAGGCAGTAGTGACCCAATGACATAGTGAAGACAGTGGTAGCGGCAGCAACAGTGGCAGTAACTGTGACAATAGTGGCCCGATGACAGAGTGGGGATGGTGGCAGCAACAGCTGGGCAGTAGTGGCCCCATGACAGAGTGGAGACGTGGCGGCAGCAGCAGCAGTCTCAGTAACCTTGACAATAGTGGCCCCATGATAGAGTGGGGAAGGT
Organism: Bufotes viridis; assembly: GCA_033119425.1. NCBI lineage: Eukaryota > Metazoa > Chordata > Amphibia > Anura > Bufonidae > Bufotes > Bufotes viridis. The sequence goes on from CM065592.1 coordinate 164,287,209, forward strand.
TGCAGTAGCAGTGGCGGTAACCATGACAAAAGTGGCCCCATAACAGTGGGGAGGGGGAGGCAGCAGCAATGGCAGTAAGACTGTGTTAACATCACTGTTTATGTTTCCGTTCTTCTGATCCATCAGAAGAATGTAAACCAAAACAAAACAAAAAAATCATGGATTTTGAGCATCCATAGAGATAAAATATAATAGTTATTTCATCTCATTTGTGTTTTGGCCCCACTCCTGCTTTTGCCTTACAAATTCTGATCAAACACTGATGCAAAACACTGACTAAACACTGACTAAAAGAACGTACTAAGGGCTTATGCACACGGCCATTTCCGGCCATGGTCCGGATTGCGGCCTGCCAACAGCAGGTCAGCAATATACGGGCACCTTCTGTGTGCTGGCTGCATCACGGATGCGGACCCATTCACTTGAATGGGTCTGTAATCCAGAGCTGTGGAATGGAGGCACGGAACCACTACAGAGTGCTTCCATGGTGTTTCTGTCCATGCCTCCACACCGCAAAAAAATAGAACGTTCTATTTTTTACGGTGCGGACGGATCACGGACCCATTCATGGGTCCAATTTGCGGCACCAATGCACGGAACAACAATGCATTGCGGCACCAATGCAACAACACTCCTGCCATATGGCAATAATCCAGCTGCCATGTTTGATACATCCAGCAAGTTCCCATGTGGTTTTAACTCACATACATGTTGAAAGCAAAATACCATCAAGGTCATAGTATGGAGGTTTTCTAGACCTTATGGAGGGATCCACATGGGCTAAAATTTCATTGCACTGCACATTGACATAGAATTTATTTAAATATTGCCGTGGCTGTCAGAGTGACGCAGAATAAAATGTTCCATAACAGAACGTGGTAGCTATGAATGATGAACTTAGGTCCAGATGGTGGAGCGATTTGTCTGGTAATACCGTTGTAGTTCCGACCATAAACCATAGCAATAATGACACAGACTAATTTTTTTGCTAAAAGAATGTATTAGCTACGATGAATTTGGGTTGAGTTGGTGGAGTGATTTGTGTGGTTCATTCTTATAACCAACAACACTCCTCCGGTATGGAAATAATCAAGTCGTCATGTTTGATCCATCCACAAGGAGCACTAACTGTTCTGTGATACCCTTACATGTCCGGGCCTACACATGTACAGCACTGAAGGGATCGCCGTGTATCTACCCTTTGCCAACAGGTGCGGGTTGCCCGCTTAACGTTGTTCGTCATAGGGATCAGGGATTGTAATACTGGAGCAGACTAAGTTATTTGGTGAAAGACTAATTTAGTCTCTAAAAGACAAATTTTTCCACTAAAGGACTAATGTTTTTGGTAAAAGAATAATTTTTCCGACAAAAAATGACGATCAACTCGTGGGCAACTCTGCTGTGGGAAGAATCAATTTATTTGCGCTGCCCACACAGTGTTAAATAAGACAGCTCTGTAACACTAAATCACAGAAACTGTTTGGTGATGAGCGGCAGGGGCAATATTCGAATTTGTGATATTTTGCAAATATTTGGCCGAATATTTGTCATAAATTTGAGAATTCCAGAATGCTCCATTATTTTCTTGATTGCGAAAATCAGCAATGTAATATGCGCGTATTGCGTGCGCAGTAAAGGCATGGGTCACTTTTGCTCCTTTTTTCAAGCTACTAGAAGTTTCTTGAGACTGGAGAAAATGGTTGGCATGGCAGAATATTACAATAGCTTTATATGCAGATAGAATGCTCCAATATATTCGCGATTGTGCAAATCAGCAATTAATGATGCGCATATTTTGGCGCAATACGTGCACTATTGGTGCACTAAGTATTGTTGTGAACTTGTGACATCACAGCACTATGTCTGTAGCATGTATGTATGGACAGCAGAACCTATCACACTACCTAACACCCTGCACTGGAACCTATCAGTTACACTATATCACGATCTAACCTACACTGACTGTCTCCCACTAACTATCTGTATTACATATATAAGCTGACTAACTATCTAATGTAATGACACAGCAAAGCACAGAGCACAGCAATAACTCTGCTGTCTCTCTCAGAACTGCAAAAAACTGCAAAAAATGGCTGCTGGGGAGGTTCTTATATAGTTAGGGGTAGGCAACTTTCGTATTGGTTGCTAGGGATGTTGCTAAGCTCAGACTAAGACATTGTAGCCTTCTCATTGGCCCACAAGCAAGAAGCAGGGAGGAAACATGGCTTTAGATGAAAAAAAATCTAGAATATTCACGATTACGAATATATAGCACTATATTCTAAATCTTCGCAAATTCTCCAAGTGGCGATATTCGCGCCCAACACTATTGTTATGATCATTTTGATATATAACAGGTATAGGTTTGCCTAAATGGGACGACTATGGTGTCCATTAGCGACAGCATATTTTTTTTTTATAGTATTTTTTATTTAATTTTTTACTTAAATTTATTTTTGGCACATAATATATCCCCCAGGAGGTCATTAAAAGACCACTGGAGGACACTGACTTTCCACTGTAACTAGGGCATCCACAGGAGCCCCAGTTACAGGGGAAAACAGCCCCCTTTACACACAGGCAGAGCTGATCAGGGTTTCCTTAGACCCTGAAGCCTTGCTCCTGGCCCTTGCTCCAGAGAAAGTGGCTCGGCCGATTCCTGCTCTCCGTCCCTGCGTTCGTGCAGTGATCTGCTGCCAGCACAGGAGAAGGCTTTAATCCCTGTGCTGTAATCCCAGCATTGTAAAGCGCTGCATGACTGTTTATATACGTACTATCTGCAGGGGGTATGTGCAGATAGGACGTATATAGCCATTGGGCAGTCAGGAAGGGGTTAAGTATAAATTGCGTAGCAGATAAACTATATAAACGTGCCTATATATTAGACTGCCTGTTGACAATGAGTCTGATGCACAGTAAGTCTATGTATATGAATGGAGCAGCAGGTGACCAAGATGTGCAGGGCCATTACACTGAGCCTGCACTGTTCCTGCCCTTTCCCTGCAGTCTCCCTATGCTCTCCTTACAGTGTCTAAAATCTTTCCCTACAATCTCCCTACACTGTCCCCACACTGCCCCTGCACTGTCCCTATCCAATATTCTACAATTAAAAGCTTTCTAACACAATGCCCTAGTGCTAAGTTCACAGCGAAATGGAGGTGACCGGCGTGATGAGGCTTTTATAAGGATGTGACATCACATGGAATGGCTATCTGCTAATTGGATGGCTGCACAGCATTATGGGCCAAATCGCATTCCCGGGCTTCTTACTTTCACTTTGTAACATGTGTAACCACCATTTTAGAAAAAAAATATTTGCGAGGAAATTTGGATTCATGACGAATCAAATTTTTCCTGAAATTCAGATTTAAGTAAATTAGTTTCTCTTCAATTTGCTCAACACTAATAAACAGCATCGGCTGCCAGCTAGCAACTAGTCAGTTTGGGAACGAGTGATGGTATTAGAGATCGATCCTCCCAATACTGTGGAGGAGATTGCTGCATGTAAATACAGCAGTCTCCTTCACCAGCGAGCAGGTGATTGTTGGGAAGGAACACTTCCTTCCCAACAATCCGCTGCTGTATCGTCCCATGTAATGGGACCCTTAAAGTAACTTCCTGGTACTCTGACCAAACAGTTTTTCATTCTGGACCGCTACTGGATATGTTAAACTTATTAATACAGTTTGCAAGGCTGAAAAAAGACATAAAGTACGTCCATCTATTTCAGCCTGTTATCCTGCAGTCTTCATCCAGAGGTGAAAGCCAATTTGTTCTCATATTAGCGGAGAAAATTTCCTTTCCAAACTCCAATCAGGCAATCAGAATAACTCCCTGAATAAATAACCCTTCTCCAGAATTCGAGTAACCAAAACCTGTAATATTATTACACTCCAGAAATACATCCAGGCCCCTCTTGAACTAGCAGGAAAGTTGGGATAACCCCATGTGCAACGACCCACAGGGGGAGACCCGGGAGGAGGGGGGTGGTAGTTGTGGCACTGATCGGAGTGGTGGTGGCAGTGGCTGTCCTCACTTCAATGCTTCATGTGGCCATGAAGTGAATGGAGACTTTAATCTAGTGGACCCTTCTCTGGGTGAGGTTATTCAAACATCATTTACTATTGCCCTGCGGGGCCTTAACCTATTATTACCCAGAGAATAGTTTTAAAACTTCACATTTATTAAATCTTCTAAAATAGCTACACTGTAATCTGAGAGCTGACACTTATTAAAATTGTGTCACAAATAGGTAGCGCTAATATCTAGTAATACTCAAGTCTATGTCAGTAGGGAGTTGTGCACTAACTCCCTCCAACTAATTCCTAAATTTGGGATGGGAACAAAGTAGTAGCCACAATGTATAGCTATCTGCTAACAGGTCTATGGGACACTACTGCAGTTTGGTGCTAGGTGTACAAATTGTATCCCACCACTGTGGGTAAATTTACCACTCGCAATTGTTGTTACTGCAGTGTCCTATCTAATCCTGTAATTGGATGTTTGCACAGAGGTCCCTCTCCTATGTATGAAGATGACCTGATATGATGTATAATACAGCTAAAGACGCTGCCTCTGCTATATTGCTACTATTGGCGTCCGTCCCAAGAGTGAACAGGTACAGTTGTCTGAACCGTGACCCTAAACAGAGCTGCGCTCTTATTGTGACAATTTAAAACTTGCTAGCTGCCCCCGACATGTTTCACCACAACAGTGGCTTCATCAGTGGCTAATGAAGCCACTGTGGTGAAACATGTCGGGGGGCAGCTAGCAAGTTTTAAATTGTCACAATAAGAGCGCAGCTCTGTTTAGGGTCACGGTTCAGACAACTGTACCTGTTCACTCTTGGGACGGACGCCAATAGTAGCAATATAGCAGAGGCAGCGTCTTTAGCTGTATTATACATCATATCAGGTCATCTTCATACATAGGGAGAGGGACCTCTGTGCAAACATCCAATTACAGGATTAGATAGGACACTGCAGTAACAACAATTGCGAGTGGTAAATTTACCCACAGTGGTGGGATACAATTTGTACACCTAGCACCAAACTGCAGTAGTGTCCCATAGACCTGTTAGCAGATAGCTATACATTGTGGCTACTACTTTGTTCCCATCCCAAATTTAGGAATTAGTTGGAGGGAGTTAGTGCACAACTCCCTACTGACATAGACTTGAGTATTACTAGATATTAGCGCTACCTATTTGTGACACAATTTTAATAAGTGTCAGCTCTCAGATTACAGTGTAGCTATTTTAGAAGATTTAATAAATGTGAAGTTTTAAAACTATTCTCTGGGTAATAATAGGTTAAGGCCCCGCAGGGCAATAGTAAATGAAGTGAATGGAGGGTGCACCCAAGAACTCTTGGGGCTGCTGTTTGGCGGTGACTGGGGTGCCCTTGATGTCAAGTAGATGGGTGAAAGGCGAAAGGGCAGATGCAAGTAGGGGCAGTCTCAGGGGTAGTTTTTCAATTGAGTTGGCCTATGGCAGCTTTTAGCCTCAGTAATGATTCCCTGGGCCAGGCTTTTGTCCAAGCCTACTTCTCTGGAACCCACACATCATGTGTTGCCTGATGATTAGATGCACGCTCTACAAGCCAGGGGTGCTGGTCCAGCCTATTTCCTGGCAACCTAACGAGGACTGCTAGTGTTAATAATTTGGTTTTCCATACATATCCATTAGGGATATACATAGTGCACAGAAAAGAGTAATTTTACAATATTTAAATGGGTTTTACAAGACTTTACTACTGATACCCTATCCTATTTACTATCAACATCTCTCTTTACTATAGTGTAAAATAGGAGTTGTAGTACATCAAGCAAAACACCATTCCAGCTTTAAACGATGCAATTCTTCCCAGATAATGATGTATGGATTTAGCCAAGGATGGGACTTATGGCCTTTTCCCCCTCTCTATGTGTTTCTCCCAGTAGAATATATGGAGGGCAATAGTACTTTTTCTGTGATAGCAATAATGTCCACAGAGGGATTTAGTGTTTTAGAGATACAACTGGCAAGGTTGTGTCCAGGCGTCCCTCAGTGAAGTAAAGTCTTAACAGCTTTTGGTAGCAAGTTACCTTACTGACTCCAGTGCTGAGCCATGCAGACTCTAAGTTCTCTAGTTCTCTCATTTATCTCTCACTCTTCCTCTTGAGTCTCTGCAGCTAGTTGAGACCTTAGAGGAAGGAGTATGAAGTGCAGTTTCCTCTCTCTCTGAACTGTAGTCTAGACTGAACTAAGCTTAGGATGGTGCCAGCCCACAGCTAACCTCCTACTATGGCTGAGCCAGGATTGTTAACTCCATCTGTGCCATCCATACCTAATTCCACTGGGTATAATACAAAACATAACAATACATACCAGTGTATTACATAACAAACCATTTGCTTTGGGGTAGTGCATATAGCCATACAAACTCCTCATAGAGTCAGGCAATGAGCTCCCTGGTAGTTAGAGGAAGTGCTCCCTCCCTTATCTCTTGATATTCCAGGCCATGGAATCTAGTATGGCACCTAAGAAATTCTAAGTCCCAGGGCAGTATGCACAATGGGCGAAGAAGAAATAGCATCAATATATAAGATCTAGCGCATGCGCAAAAGAAAGAACGAACTGGGCAAGAAAATCCCAGCTCAAGCAATAGCGATAAGTAAATCGCATTAGCGCACTAAGTTTAAGAATATGCGCATTAGGAGATGACTCCAGAGGAATGGAGACTAAGTCCCAAGACATGCGCAATAGATAAAGAGGAAACAATAAAAGTATAAGATCTAACGCATGCGCTTATAAAAAGGAAGAACGATTTTGATTAAGTTCGGAAACATGCGCAGTAAATGGAATGACACAGTAGAGATATTCTAAGTTCTGGCGCATGCGCGAGTTTCTATGGGAGAGAGTGTGAACTTAGTATCATCAATGACCAACCAATAAGCAAAAAGAACAGATAGTATCGCTAAGATACAGAGATTAGGATTGGCCTATTAGAAATGATGTCACAAACAGAGGTATTAAAAGATCAGTCCTCGCTAGCTCAGATTCACAGACTGCCCAGCCCCTGAAGACGCTGGTTATCCGGCGAAACATGTTGGGGGGGCAGCTTCTGAGCCATGTTTTAGCCCAGGTAGTGAGCAAGATTGGTCAATATATATAAGAGAGCGAATAAGAATAGAAGTGACGGTGGCAGCGTGCAGCCACAGATGCCACTTAAGTGTATATAGCAACCGTGTCAGAGAATCATAAGCACATATGGTGCCGAATCACTAGCTCACCCTGATAGTTTTAACGCTTTGGTTTTCATTAAATTGTTAGACTTAGGTATTAATGGTAAATCAATAAAGGTGAAGTTTTAATAATTTAGTGTGGAGGAGGAAAAAGCGTACTTTAGCTGTTGTAATACAGCCCATGTTGTAACCTGAAAATAACAGCATTAAATACAATGTCTCCTGAATATAATAGTAGCATCTCAAGATGTGTCCTCTGACAACAATATTATCACAAGTTGTGATTCTGTATATAACAATGCCACAAACAGTGCTTTAAAAATAGGTGTCACACAGTGTACCCTGAAAAAATAGTCCCACATATTGTTTGCCCTGATCAAAATAAGTCTCATACACTGCACCCAGCAACATTATTCATATACAATAAGCCCCTACACGCTAGTACCACACACTGTTGCCAAAGGCTATAGTACCACATAAACACTGTTTCTGCAGACAATAGGGCCTTTTTATTGTGCCCTTAGATAGGTGCCCACAGACTATGCCCCCAGCAATCATGCATACACACTGTGCATCCACAATGTTGCCACAGACAACAGTACCACACAAACAGGGCTGCCAGACAATAGTGCCCATTCACTGTTCTCCCAGATAATAGTACCCACAAATAATGGTGGCTATACACCAGACAGTAGTACCCACACACTGTGCTTTTGGTGCTGTCATTGGGAGATGAGAAATTATCATGCGGTAACTTTTTTCTAAGGAGGATTTTATTAGTGTGAACAATGCATTTCAAGGGCACCCATCAATTAGTTGTGTGCTTGATTTGTCTTTTGTGTTACAAAAATCAAGCACTGATGTATATGCTGGTGTTTCTAAAGTTATCAGCCATTTAGGTTAAGCTCTTAATCTTTAACAGTGCTCATTGTTTTTAGAGACGAGCCAGTTTCTTAAAATTCGGTCTGATTCAAGTGAATCAACTGTCCAGTTCAATTGGGGTCCTAATATAAATTATTTGATTGCGTGGAAATCTCTATCTATCTCTGCCTCTCTTTAACACTCATTCTTCCAAATCGAATCACACAAAATTAAGGTTTAGTAGAATCAAAACTTTTTTAAAAATTTGCTTTGAATTTCCAAATTTTAGAATCAATTTGCTCATCTCTAATCTTTTTCCACTCTTCGGCTAGTATTACACCAACAGATTTTGAAGGCGATTTTCGGGAAGGAAGCATTCCTTCCCAGCAATCGGGGCTTGTCAGTAGAGGAGACTGCTGCTATTACATGCAGTGAACTCCTCCACAGTATGGGGAAGAGTGATCGCTAATGCTATCACTCGTCCCCATACTGGCTAGTTGTTTGCCGGCAGCAGATCGTGATTAGACAGCACGATCTTCTGCCGGCAAGCATGCTTAAAAATCTGGATTGCTCGATGAACGGGTAATCAGCGGTAGTATTACACTACCAGATATAAATGCTCGTTACCTATGATCTGGCCGACAATCGGCCAGTGTAATGCTAGTTTTACTCTCAGTTTGCATTTCATCAGGTGATAAAGCATTAACACTGGCTCTGGACCAGCAGTAGGTAGTGGAAGCCTATAGATCTAATAAAAACATTCAGTACTGCTTCGTAGTGATGTCGCGAACATAAAATTTTCCGTTCGCGAACAGCGAACGCGAACTTCCGCTAATGTTCGCGAACGGGCGAACCGGGCGAACCACCATAGACTTCAATTGGCAGGCGAATTTTAAAACCCACAGGGACTCTTTCTGGCCACAATAGTGATGGGAAAGTTGTTTCAAGGGGTCTAACACCTGGACTGTGGCATGCCGGAGGGGGATCTATGGCAAAACTCCCATGGAAAAATACGTAGTGGACGCAGAGTCGGGTTTTAGTCCATAAAGGGCATAAATCAACTAACATTCCTAAATTGTTTGGAATAACATGCTTTAAAACATCCAGTGTGTGTATATGATCAGGTATGATGTTGTATCGATCAGTTAGTGTAAGGGTTACGCCCACTTTACAGACATTGACAGACCAAACTCCCCTTTTAATGCACCGCAAACAACCGCAAACAGTTCATTTGCACAACCGCAAACTCCCCATTTGCACAAGGTTTGATACCAAGCTAGCCACATCCCGGTGATGTCATTGAAGGTTTCTTCCTCCACCCAGCCACGTACAACACCAAGGGTCCCCGAAAGGTGAATTGAATAGATTTTTCGCACGGGGAGATGGTTAAAAAAAAGCTGGCTCCCTCCCCTTTGTTTTTATCCACGGTCACTGCGTCTGCGCCGTGCAATTTACTGTCACAACCGATATGAGTGGTATTTTCTGTAGTACTATTCTCATCAGTTTAATCCCTCTAACGTCCCCAATCTGGGGGCCATTTATTGAATTGATTTTTCGAACGGGGAGATGGTTAAAAAAACGCTGGCTCCCTCCACTCTGTTTTAATCCACGGTCACTGCGTCTGCGCCGTGCAATTTACTGTCACACCCGATATGAGTGGCATTTTCTGTAGTACTATTCTCATCAGTTTAATCCCTGTTACATCCCATATCAGGGATTGCCTTTTGTGAAAAAAAATTTAGGCCGGGTACCTTCGACTGCTTTCACAGTGAAAGACCAAACTCTCATACACCAAACTGAATTGATTTCAGGAACCGGGAGATGGAAAAAGCAGCTTGGTCGGTCCTCATACTCCCAAATTGGGGCACTGCGCATGCACAGAGCAATGTGCTGTGACACCCTATATGAGTGGTGTCTTAACTAGTACTATTCCTATCAGTTTAATCCCTGTTACGTACCCTATCCGGTCGAATTGATTAACCATTGTCGAATTAGCGAACCATTACGACATCATGAAATAATTTAGTTCTGAGCTCTGTACTTGCTTTGTATTGGAATTGATGGGGATTTTTTTAATTGTCTGCATCATTTCTAATAAACTATTAAGAGACTTTATTATGATTTTTTATTTTATGTATTAAAAACCCATACAACATATAAAAAAAAAGTAAATTAATGTTTTTTCTATGAAATATTATCCAGCCGTCCGATCGCTTTTGGCCTGACCATAATGAAGCAACAGCCTTATCATCTGGGGTGTGGCAACATTGCCAACACACTCATAGAGGTGATGATTGCTTCATTGTGATACGCAAGCCCCTTCACCACAACAAGGTAACAATCACGAAGGGGAATTGACACTTGTATGTGCCTTTTTTTTTTTGGTTTGTTTTTGCAGCCACAGTGCTTCACCATAGGACAGAAAAATTAGGCATGTACACATGCCTGAAAAATAATGGCATTGTTGCAGCCGCTATTGTAGCTGCGGCCTGGAAAAATTGATGTTTTCCAGGCAGAAAAGTGACTAAAACATTGCGGCTTGAACCCTAGTTTGTGGTGGAGAATTCACGAAAGTCATCCGGTATGCAGACATTAAATACAGCAGCGTGGGGACCATTTTGAGGCCAAGGCATGAAATCAGGCCTTTTGTTAGTCAAACGTATCCCCCACTGTCAGTCCCTTCGGGATCCATGCCTCATTCATCTTTATGAAGGTGAGGTAATCAACACTTTTTTGACCGAGGCGACTTCTCTTGTCAGTGACAATGCCTCCTGCTGCACTGAAGGTCCTTTCTGACAGGACACTTGAAGCAGGGCAGGCCAGAAGTTCTATCGCAAACTGGGATAGCTCAGGCCACAGGTCAAGCCTGCACACCCAGTAGTGATGGGGTTCATTGCTCCTCAGAGTGTCAATATCTGCTGTTAAGGCGAGGTAGTCTGCTACCTGTCGGTCGAGTCGTTCTCTAAGGCTGGATCCCGAAGGGCTGTGGCGATGAGTAGGACTGAAAAAGCTCTGCATGTCCTCCATCAACAACACATCTGTAAATCGTCCAGTCCTTGCCGCCGTGGTAGGAGGAGGATTACACTCACCTCTTCCCCTGTTAGATTCCCGTTGTGCTGTGACATCCCCTTATAAGCTGTGTAAAGCATATTTTTTAGTTTGGTTTTGAACTGCTGCATCCTTTCTGACTTTCGGTAATTTGGTAACATTTCTGCCACTTTCTGCTTATACCGGGGGTCTAGTAGCGTGGCCACCCAGTACAGATCGTTCTCCTTCATCCTTTTTATACGAGGGTCCCTCAACAGACATGACAGCATGAAAGACCCCATTTGAACAAGGTTGGATGCAGAGCTACTCATTTCCCGTTCCTCGTCCTCACTGATGTCATTGACGGTCTGTTCTTCCCCCCAGCCACGTACAACACCAAGGGTACCAGATAGGTGACAACAACGAGCACCCTGGGGTGCCTGCTGTGGTTGGTCTTCCTCTTCCTCAAAGCCGCCACATTCCTCCTCTGACTTCTCTTCCTCATACTTCTCTTCCAGCGTTGCCGCAGGTCAGGCAAGCGATGATGACAAGGCTGTTTCTCGTGGTGATGGTGACCACAACTCTTCATCTTCCTCTTCACGCTCATCTACAGCCTGATCCAGCACTCTTCGCAGTGCACGCTCCAGGAAGAAAACAAATGGAATGAGGTCACTGATGGTGCCTTCGGTGCGACTGACTAGGTTTGTCACCTCCTCAAAAGGACGCATGAGCCTACAGGCATTGCACATGAGCGTCCAGTAACGTGGCAAAAAAATTCCCAGCTCCGCAGAGGCTGTCCTAGCACCCCGGTCATACAAATACTCGTTGACGGCTTTTTCTTGTTGGAGCAGGCGGTCGAACATTAGGAGTGTTGAATTCCAACGTGTTGGGCTGTCGCAAATCAAATGCCTCACTGGCATGTTGTTTCGCCGCTGACTATCGGAAAAGTGCGCCATGGCCGTGTAGGAACGCCTGAAATGGCCACAGACCTTCCTGGCCTGCTTAAGGACGTCCTGTAAACCTGGGTACTTAGACACAAAGCGTTGTACGATGAGATTCAACACATGTGCCATGCACGGCACATGTGACAACTTGCCCAAATTCAATGCCGACAACAAATTTGTTCCATTGTCACACACCACTTTGCCGATCTCCAGTTGGTGCGGGGTCAGCCACTGATCCACCTGTGCGTTCAGGGCGGACAGGAGTGCTGGTCCTGTGTGGCTCTCTGCTTTCAGGCAAGTCAACCCCAAGACAGCGTGACACTGTCGTATCCGGGATGTGGAATAGCCCCTGGGGAGCTGGGGGGATTCAGTTGACGTGCAGCCAGACACCGCAGCAGAAGAAGAGGACTCAGCCGAGGAGGATATCGAAGAGGATGGAGTAGGAGTAGAGGAGGTGGCAGTAGGTCTGCCTGCAAGTCGTGGCGGTGTCACCAACTTCGCTGCGGAGCCACGCATTCCATGCTTGTCAGCCGTCAGCAGGTTGACCCAATGTGCAGTATACGTGATATACCTGCCCTGACCGTGCTTTGCAGACCAGGTATCAGTGGTCAGATGGACCCTTGTCCCATCACTGTATGCCAGAGATGCCATGACTTCCTTTTCAATGACATGGTAGAGGTTTGGGATTGCCTTTTTTGAAAAAAATTTTTGAAGGCCTCAGACTCCACCTAGCTGGTATGGTAAAAGCTGGCGGGCTAAGAGTTCCGTCAAGCCAGCTGTCAGTCGCCGGGAAAGGGGGTAATTCTGTGTCATTGGCTTTTTACGCTCAAACATGTCCTTGACGGACACCTGACTGTGGGCAGATGAGCAGGAACTGCTGAAGGTGAGAGGAGGAGTACAACATCATCATCATCACACTGTACGTCCATGTGTGTAATCCTGCCTGACTGAGACATATCCCTGTAATCTACATCATCTGGCAATAATGGTTGCGCATCACTAATTGCATCCAATTGATGTGTAAATAACTCCTCTGACGGATCAAGTGAAGCGGCTGTGGTGGCTGTGGTGGTAGTGGTGGTGGTGGAGGCGGGCGGGAGCGTGGTAACTTGAGAGCAGGTGAGCAAAGCTTAGCTGGAGAGGATGGTGAGTCAAGGTTCTTAGCGGAAGCTGTTGAAGATTGGGTGTCCTGTCTAAGCCAGTCAACTATGTCCTCAGAATTTTTCGGGTTCAGGGTACGTGGCCTCTAAACACTAGGCATTATTCCAGGGACAGTGGAAATCACAGCACCACGACCACTGCCTCTGCCTGTCATTTTTTTTTTTAGATAAGTGGTACTACGCGTGCTAGGTACTGTGCCACCCGGTATCAGTGGTGGGCACTGGCAGTGGGCACACTACAGTTAGTGGAAGTGGGCCTGACACACACTGGCAGCAGGCAAGCAACTGAATTTAGACTACTGTCTAAAAATTAAATGCCTTATTTATCGGCAAGCTACCGTGCCACCCGGTATCAGTGGTTGGCACTGGCAGTGGGCACACTACAGTCTGTGGAAGTGGGCCTGACACACACTGGAAGCAGGCAAGCAACTGAATTTAGACTACTGTCTAAAAATTAAATGCCTTATTTATTAGCAATATGCAAAATAAAAGTGGAGCCCCAGTTATGGGTCTACAACACAATGAAAGCCAGATATCCCTCAAAGGAAGGAAAACCGAGCAAAGGGGTGTCTCCATTACAGAGATCACCAAATCCACCATATTTAGTGGCCCCTATGTCAAGATCCTGCTTTTTTGCAAGCTTTAAGGATGTGACAGGGAAAACCTAAGCCAGTTATCCATCCACAGACAGCTGTTTCAGGGTGTTGCCCCCTCATCAGTGCGGAGTAGGATTCTGGCTAACCGGGAGCAATGCCTCAGAGACTACTCAAACACAACAATAGCTGATCTCAGGGAGACCAGCTACAAAAAACACAGAGGAGCCTCACTTAAGAGTCTCAACACAGCAATCCGAAGTGCAAAGCTCCCTGGGAAGGGCAAGCTACTGTGCCACCCAGTATCAGTGGTTGGCACTGGCAGTGGGCACACTACAGTCTGTGGAAGTGGGCCTGACACACTGGCAGCAGGCAAGCAAATGAATTTAGACTATTGTCTAAAAATTAAATGCCTTATTTATCGGCAAGCTACTGTGCCACCCGGTATCAGTGGTTGGCACTGGTAGTGGGCACACTACAGTCTGTGGAAGTGGGCCTGACACACACTGGAAGCAGGCAAGCAACTGAATTTAGACTACTGTCTAAAAATTAAATGCCTTATTTATCGGCAAGCTACTGTGCCACCCGGTATCAGTGGTTGGCACTGGCAGTGGGCACACTACAGTCTGTGGAAGTGGGCCTGACACACACTGGCAGCAGGCAAGCAACTGAATTTAGACTACTGTCTAAAAATGAAATGCCTTATTTATCGGCAAGCTACTGTGCCACCCGGTATCAGTGGTTGGCACTGGCAGTGGGCACACTACAGTCAGTGGAAGTGGGCCTGACACACACTGGCAGCAGGCAAGCAACTGAATTTAGACTACTGTCTAAAAATTAAATGCCTTATTTATCGGCAAGCTACTGTGCCACCCGGTATCAGTGGTTGGCACTGGCAGTGGGCACACTACAGTCTGTGGAAGTGGGCCTGACACACACTGGCAGCAGGGAAGCAACTGAAATTAGACTAATGTGTAAAAATTAAATGCCTTATTTATCGGCAAGCTACTGTGCCACCCGGTATCAGTGGTTGGCACTAGCAGTGGGCACACTACAGTCAGTGGAAGTGGGCCTTCCACTTATTTATCGGCAAGCTACTGTGCCACCCGGTATTAGTGGTTGGCACTGGCAGTGGGCACACTACAGTCAGTGGAAGTGGGCCTGACACACACTGTCAGCAGGCAAGCAACTGAATTTAGACTACTGTCTAAAAATGAAATGCCTTATTTATCGGCAAGCTACTGTGCCACCCGGTATCAGTGGTTGGCACTGGCAGTGGGCACACTACAGTCTGTGGAAGTGGGCCTGACACACACTGGCAGCAGGCAAGCAACTGAAATTAGACTAATGTGTAAAAATTAAATGCCTTATTTATCGGCAAGCTACTGTGCCACCCGGTATTAGTGGTTGGCACTGGCAGTGGGCACACTACAGTCAGTGGAAGTGGGCCTGACACACACTGTCAGCAGGCAAGCAACTGAATTTAGACTACTGTCTAAAAATGAAATGCCTTATTTATCGGCAAGCTACTGTGCCACCCGGTATCAGTGGTTGGCACTGGCAGTGGGCACACTACAGTCTGTGGAAGTGGGCCTGACACACACTGGCAGCAGGCAAGCAACTGAAATTAGACTAATGTGTAAAAATTAAATGCCTTATTTATCGGCAAGCTACTGTGCCACCCGGTATCAGTGGTTGGCACTGGCAGTGGGCACACTACAGTCAGTGGAAGTGGGCCTGACACACACTGGCAGCAGGCAAGCAACTGAAATTACACTAAAGTGTAAAAATGAAATGCCTTTTTTGATGTAAAGTCCTGTGCCACACGGGATGACAGGGGTGGGCACTGGCAGTGGGCACACTACAGTCAGTGGAAGTCGGCCTGACACACACTGGCAGCAGGCAAGCAACTGAAATTACACTAAAGTGTAAAAATTAAATGCCTTTTTTTGATGCAAAGTCCTGTGCCTCACGGGATGACAGGGGTGGGCACTGGCAGTGGGCACACTACAGTCAGTGGAAGTCGGCCTGACACACACTAGCAGCAGGCAAGCAACTGAAATTACACTAAAGTGTGAAAATTAAATGCCTTTTTTTGATGCAAAGTCCTGTGCCACACGGGATGACAGGGGTGGGCACTGGCAGTGGGCACACTACAGTCAGTGGAAGTCGGCCTGACACACACTAGCAGCAGGCAAGCAACTGAAATAACACTAAAGTGTAAAAATTAAATGCCTTCTTTTATGCAAAGTCCTGTGCCAGCCATTATGAGTGGTGGGTGCTGGCAGTGGGCACCCTACAGTCAGTGGAAGTCAGCCTGACACACACTGGCAGGCAACTAACCTTAGATTAAAGTGTAAAAATGAAATGCCTTTTTTTGATGCAAAGTCCTGTGCCACGTGGGATGACAGGGGTGGGCACTGGCAGTGGGCACACTACAGTCTGTGGGCCTGCAGCTCCTCACACACAGGCAGGCCAGGCAACTGCAATATGTATATGGAGAAAAAAAAAAGCAGACTAATGTTGCACCCCTAAAAAGGGCTTTTTGGGGTGCTGTCAGGACGCTGTCCTTACAGCAGAGATCAGATGAGTCTTTCAGGACTGGAGTGGACACTGAATTCACTAGCCTAGCTATCGATTTCCCTATTAAATCAACAGCAACTACACTCTCCCTCCTCTCACTAAGACTGCAAATTCTGAATGAATCTAAAATGGATGCTGTTCAGGAGATGGGAGGGTCTGGGAGGGAGGGTATGCTGCTGATTGGCTGGAATGTGTCTGCTGACTGTGAGGTACAGGGATCAAAGTTTGCTCAATGATGATGTATAGGGGGCGGACCGAACATAGCATGTGTTCGCCCGTTGCGGCGAACGCGAACAAGCTTTGTTCGCCGGGAACTGTTCGCCGGCGGATAGTTTGGGCCATCTCTACTGCTTCAGGGCCCCTTCTAAGCTTTGGCTCCGAAGCAGCCGCTTCCCCTGCTTCCCTGATAGCTACGCCACTGAATAAGTGCCTTGTATTAACTTTCTCTACATGATAAATATCATTTACTGAGTGTGAGTGAGACAACCCCTTTAAGTTTCTGAAATAGTAGATATTTTGGCTAAGGCTACTTTCAAATCTGCATATTTGCTGGATCCAGCAGGGGATCAGCAAAAATGTTTCCGTCATAGTAATAATTAGTTCTGAACGGATCTGGTTGTATTATCTCTAAAATTAACAAGTTGGATCAGTCACGAAAACCATTGTAAGTCAATGGGGGACGGATCCGTTTTTTTTTTTCGTGTCAGAAAAAATGAATCTGTCACCATTGACTTACATTGTGTTTCATGCCAGATCCATCTTGATCAGTATCTCATGACTCACACAAAAACGCTGCTTGCAGCGGTTTGTGTCCGGCATGAGATAGCAACCAAATGGAACAGAATGCATTCTGGTGCATTCCGTTCTGTTCAGTTCAGTTTTGTCCCCATTGACAATGAATGGGGACAAAACGGAGGCGTTTTCTTCCGGTTTTGAGATCCTATGAAATCCTAGAATCCTAGTGAAAGTAGCCTAAGTATTTCTGCAATTGAAACAAAAGATCATCTGTATTCTCTCTGTAAACATAAGCATTATGCTTTTTCTTTTTTATTAGATTTAGGTTTGATATCGAGATAAAATTTTGTGAATAACCTTCTAAATCTGCATTACATAGAGTATATGCATAATGTTATTAAGTATATATATATATATATATATATATATATAAATGTAGAAATTGGCGCAGCACTCTCTCAGATCTGGTGAAAAAAATCGTGTTTATTTAACACATGTTTACAACAGCAACGTTTCAGCTCTCTCACAGAGCCATTTTCAAGCCAAGTGACTTGGCTTGAAAATGGCTCTGTGAGAGAGCTGAAACGTTGCTGTTGTAAACATGTGTTAAATAAACACGATTTTTTTCACCAGATCTGAGAGAGTGCTGCGCCAATTTCTACATTTATAAAAGACCCCCTGACCAGGGGTGGACGCTTGCACCGCTGTGATATCGAATTAGGAGTGCTGCCGAATTTAATTTTTATATATATATATACGTATAGGAAAAATGGCAGCACCGTATCAAATGCTCAAAGCCGGGTGCAGTACCTTGCCAGAACCAGCTCAGTGAAATAAATATTGAGTTTTGTTTGGGTGCTAACCCTTTCACTGGTTACTTGAAAAAAATTTATAAAATGGAAAATTTTCCCAAAAATCTGAAATTTTATCTCCATTTTCCATTAACTCTTGTGTAACACCTAAAGGGTTAACGACATTTGCAAAATCAGTTTTGAATACCTTTAGGGGTGTAGTTTCTAGGATGAGGTCATTTTTGGGTGGTTTCTATTATGTAATCCTCACAAAGTGACCTCAGACCTAAACTGGTCCCTAAAAAGTCGGTTTTTGAAAATGTCTGAAAATTTTCACGATTTACTTGTAAATGTTTTTTTTGCTTTGTCTTTATTTTCGGTAACAAATTACAGCATGTGGACACCACCTTACACCAACGCACAACTGATGTGTTTAGAACTGTAGCATTCTTAGTCGTAACCAGATTGCAACAGATGTGTGTACCAAGTTTCGTTGAAATCGATGGTTGCATTGTTGAGTGATCGCGGAACATACATACACGTCCTTCTTTAAATATATATATATATATATATATATAGATACAGTGCCTTGCAAAAGTATTCACCCCCCTTGACTTTTTTCGTGTTTTTTGACATTACAGCCTTAAGTTCAATGTTTTGTTAATCTGAATTTTATGAGATAGTTCACACAATAGTCTAAGCTGGTGAAGTAAAATGAGAAAAATATATAAATCAAACTATTGTTTAGCAATAGAAAACAGAAAATTGACACGTACGTATATATTCACCCCCTTTGTTAGAAAGCCCATAAAAAGCTCTGGTGCAACCAATTACCTTCAGAAGTCACATAATTAGTGAAATGATGTCCACCTGTGTGCAATCTAAGTGTCACATGATCTGTCATTACATATACACACCTTTTTTGAAGGCCCCAGAGGCTGCAACAGCTAAGCAAGAGAAATCACTAACCAAACACTGCCATGAAGACCAAGGAACTCTCCAAACAAGTAAGGGACAATGTTATTGAGAAGTATAAGTCCGCAGGGGCGTAACGATCGCGGTCGCAGAGTCAGAGCGCTCATTTCATCTTTATGATATGATCTTCTGCAGTCTCTACGCCTCCAGCATCAGGCTCCTGCGCTGCCACTCGAAAACTAGTCTCAAATTAAGCAGGTGGGTGGTTCCTGACTAACGTAGGTTAAGCTCTGCCTACCTGCTTAATGTGTGACTAGTTTTAGAGTGGCAGCACCGGGGCCTGATGCTGGAGGCCTAGAGACCGGAGAAGATCATATCGTGAAGGTGAAATGAGCGCTCTGACAGGCCCGGCATTAAGTACAGAGAAAATGCTGGGCCCCATTACTTGAAGACTGTGGGCAGTCAGGGACACTACAAGGGGCCGTCGGAGGCACTACAGGGGACATTATTCAGGCAGTGGAGGACACTACTGAGGGGCATTAATTAAGGCAGTAGGGGACACTACAGGGGACATTACTGGGGCAGTGGAGGACACTACTGGGGGCAGTGGAGGACACTACTGGGGGCAGTGGGGGACACTACTGGGGACATTACTGGAGGCAGTGGGGGCCACTACTGGGGGCAGTGGGGGCCACTACTGGGGATATTACTTGAGGCAGTGGGAGCCACTTCTGGTGACATTAATTAAGGCAGTGGGGGACATTACTGGGGCAGTGGGGGGCACTTCTGGGGCCATAACTGGAGGCAGTGGGGGCAGTGGCGTAGGGATCGCCATAGCAGCAATAGCAATGGCTATGAGTCCCTACGCCACCGGGGGCCAGGGCCACCGGCTGAGGAGCGCAGTCTTGCTGGGGGTGCTGGTGCACCTCCTCCCGCCCAGCGCCACCTCCTCCCCGCCCAGCGCCGCCTTTTAGGTAATTTATTCACTGCACTCACTTGCCTCTAATTGAAGAGAAGCGCCGTAATCTCCACACAGGTGCACTGGCAGAGGCATCGAAGTGCGCATGCGCCGTCTTCCTGGCCTCTGCCAGTGTGCCTGTGTGAGATTACGGCGCTTCTCTTCAATTAGAGGCAAGTGAGTGCAGTGAATAAATTACCTAGCAGGCGGCAGGGAGGAGAGCTGCGGATGACACTGAGGGAGGGATCTGTGGATGATACTGAAAGGGGGATCTGTGGAGGACACATAGGGGGGATCTGTGGATGACACTGAGGGGGGGATCTGTGGATGACACTGAAGGGGGATCTGTGGATGACAACTATGGGGGATCTGTGGATGGCACTTAAGGGGGGGGATCTGTGGATGACACTGAAGGGGGATCTGTGGATGACAACTATGGGGGATCTGTGGATGGCACTTAAGGGGGGGGGATCTGTGGATGATACTGAAAGGGGGATCTGTGGATGACTCTGAGGGGGGGATCTGTGGATGACACTGAAGGGGGATCTGTGGATGACAACTATGGGGGATCTGTGGATGGCACTTAAGGGGGGGGGATCTGTGGATGACACTCAAGGGGGGATCTGTGGATGACACTCAAGGGGGGATATGTGGATGACACTTAAGGGGGATCTGTGGATGACACTGAGGGGGGATCTGTGGATGACACTTAGGGGGGGATCTGTGGATGACACTTAGGGGGGATCTGTGGATGACTCTTAGGGGGGATCTAGGGAGGGGTGTGGGGATGTTGGGGTGGGAGGTCCTGGAGGGGTGTTTCGGTGGGAGCTCTGGAAGGGGTGGAAGGTCTGATAGGTATGTGGGGGTGGGAGATACGGGAGGGAGGGGCTCATACTTTTTTTTGCTATGGGGCCCAGTCATTTCTAGCTACGCCCCTGAGTGGGGGACACTAATAGGGGCTGTGCGGGTCACTACTGGGGACATTATTGGGGGCAATGGTAAACACTACTAGGGGCTGTGGGGGCCCTACTGGGGACATGACTGAGGGCAGTGGGGGGCAGTGAGAGACATTACTGGGAACATTACTAGGCAATCAGGGACCAGGGGTGTGGCAATTGCAGACACAGAGCGTGTGATCGGGCACGGTGTGGGGAAGGGGCCCCAGATCCCAAGTTTGGCATGGGGCCCATAGCACTCTAGTTACGCCACTGTAAGCCAGGGTTAGGATGTAAAAACATATCCAAATGTTTGATGATCCCCAGGAGGACCATCAAATATATCCAAACCAAATGGAAAGAACAGGGCATAATAGCAAACCTGCCAAGAGACGACCGCCCACCAAAATTTACGGACTAGGCAAGGAAGGCATTAATTAGAGAGGCAGCACAGAGACCTAAGGTAACCCTGGAGGAGCTGAAGAGTTCCACAGCAGAGACTGGAGTATCTGTACATAGGACGACAATAAGCAGTACGATCCATAGAGTTGGGCTTTATGGCTTGAGTGGCCAGAAGAAAGCCATTACTTTAAGCAAAAACAAAAAGGCACATTGTGAGTTTGCGAAAAGGCATGTGGGAGACTCCCAAAATATATGGAGGAAGGTGCTCTGGTCTGATGAGACTAAAACTGAACTTTTCAGCCATCAAAGAAAACACTATGTCTGGCGCAAACCCAACACATAACATCACATAAAGAACATCATGTTTTTCAGCAGCCGAGACTGGGAAACTGGTCAGGGTTGAGGGAAAGATGGATAGTGCTAAATATAGGGATATTCTTGAGCAAAACCTGTACCACACTGTGTGTGATTTGAACCTAGAACAGAGGTTCACCTTCCAGCAGGACAATGACCCCAAACACACTGCTAAAGCAACACTTGAGTGGTTTAAGGGGAAACATGTAAATGTGTTGAAATAGCCTAGTCAAAGTCCAGATCTCAATCCAATGGAAAATCTGTGGTCAGACTTAAAGATTGCTGTTCACAAGTGCAAACCATCCAATGTAAAGGAGCTGGAGCAGTTTTGCAAGAAGGAATGGCCAAAAATCCCAGTGGTAAGATGTGGCAAGCTCACAGAGACTTATCCAAAGCGACTTGGAGCTGTGATTGCCGCAAAAGGTGGCTCTACAAAGTATTGACTTGACTGGGGGGGGGGGGGATAGTTATGCACATTGACTTTTTCTGTTATTTTGTCCTATTTGTTGTTTGCTTCACAATAAATAAAAAAAAAAAAAAACATCTCTAAAGTTGTGGGCATGTTCTGTAAATTAAATTATGCAAATCCTCAAACAATCCATGTTAATTCCAGGTTGTGAGGCACCAAAACACAAAGAAAGTCAAGGGGGTGAATACTTTTGCAAGACACTGTAGATATAGATATATATACACACATATATATGTATATATATATATATATATATATATATCAGAGAGAAAGCCTTGGTTGACGCGGAGTCTCACACTTGTATAAAATCAGACCTTTGCCCTTTAGCTACCACTAGCACATATTACAGCTACATCTGTCAGTGGAAATAACAGCATCTTTCTGTGGTTAGTGTGATTTTTATCCCAGCTGGAAACTCTCTGTTTGCCAGTTTTCTCTGGTATTATGAGTGACAGGAGGAGGCCAGAACCTGCTGGTCTGCCATTAATCATGGCAGTTTAACAATAATTCCACATCATCATTGCCACAACTATCAGGCTGCTCCGCAAGGCTCCTTTTATCAGTGTGATTTCTGCCCCTGGGCTTGTGTCAATGTGTACAAGCTCCAAGTGAGTGAATGGCCCTGTGTCAGCAGGAATTGATTTCACTTTCTTCTACCACTTGAGGTCCCCATGCCATGGTTATTAATCACAGTCACTGACAGCATAGGGCAGGGACAAGTAAAACATATGAACATTTGCATTCCTTGACGTTGCGTTCACTTTGGAATGGAATTTGTTTAATCTTCAACATAATCAAGCTTTACTTGCAAACAGAATTGTTGGAGTAAATGAATTAAAGTTAAACCCTTACCCATTTGCTAATAAAAAAAAAAACTCCTGCCATACTTAATTAAATCTGTCTTAATTGTACTAATCCAGCAAAATACCCACAAATAATCTTTAAGCATTATGATAATCATCATCTGATATTTTTATTTGCAATTATTATTTAGGGGACAGGTGTAAAAGGTGGGCTCAGATAGAGAAATAAAGTGAGGTCAACAGCAAGAGGCATTAGAATTAGATACCTGGACATGCAACTATCCTAACTAGAAATGAGCGAATCGAAGCTGACGAAGTGGAATTCAATTCGAATTTCAGGACAAATTCGATTTGCACCAAAGCCGAGTTTTCTCACGCTTCGTGGTAATGAATCGCAATTTTTCGTATAATGACTGCTGCATGTGTAAGGACATGGAGAAAGGAACTCTGGGAAGGCTGGATCACCCATTCTAGCATGCATGCAGCCAATCAGCAGCCAGCCAGCCCTGTGATGTCACAGGCCTATAAATAGTGGCAGCCATCTTAGATTCTGCCATTTACCAGTGTACTTAGTGGAGGAAGGGACGTGTCTGCAGGCGCTAGAGACAGTCATAGGAAAGACTTGATTATGGTGAAAAAAACGATTTATAAGTGCAGGGAAAGGATAGGGAGGAATCGTTCCACAGCATTTATGCAGAAAAGGGTTTAGTAGGGGAGGTTACAAAGTGGGTAATAGGAACAATCCTATTACAACCTTGCTGCACTGACTGGGGATCCAAATTGCCTTTATACAGCTCTGTCATTCCAGTAAACCGTTCTTGTTATTGTGGTGCAAGTGCTGTTTAATACAACCATTAACAGGGTTTATTACAAGGAAATATTTCTACAGTAAGTCTTATTTGCCCTTGTGCGGTGCAGTTATATGTTGTATTAGTGGCAAAAGATAAATATATTTGCCCTTGTGCAGTGCAGTATTATATTTTAAAGCCCAGTTTGCCGTGTATTAGTGGTGAAATAAAAATATATTCGCCGTTAATCGTTGCACCTAATTGCTGTTCTGCGTGCAATGATATATTCTAAAGCACAGGTTGATGTGTATTAGTGGCAAGTGCGTAGTCAGTGCGTAGTGTTAGGGGTAAAAACACCTACTCGGCGGTGTGGCAGTTTTTTGTTAAGCCGTTGGAGGAGGTAAACATGGCCATATGAAGAATCTGTGGGCAGAAGGTGAAGCGGGACCAGGGTGCCAATGTTGGCACCACGGCCCTGAGTCAACATATGCAGCGTCACCATAAAGTGGCCTGGGAGAACCGTAGCTCTGATGTGGTGGTCCATCCTGCCGCAGCACCCGCTGCATCACCCAGTGGCACGCAGCCGATTTCTGGCAGTCAACGCTCCATCACCTTAGCCCAAGGGAGCTGTCTGTCCTTCCCTTCTGCACTTCGGTTGCTCCACAGGCATGATCCGTTTATTTGGGGTTATCGTTCTGACGGATCAGAGGAAGGGCAAAATAATTAGTGACATCATCACAAACTTACTGCTGACACCCTGTCCACTCTGTCGGGGGGCTATACTTGTATAAGCGTTTAATAGAACAGGTTCTGTAGACATCTATGTGGATTCAGCTGACAAGGGTGTAAAAGTAGTGCGCTTCTTCTTGGCTCTAAAATCGACCTGTAAGGCTGAGTTCATACTTGAGTTATTTGGTCAGTTTTGGCCCTGTGACTGCCCAAATAAGTGAAGTGTGCAGTGATTCTAAGATCGACGCCTGTCATCTGTATGTCATACTAACTCACTGTATTATTTTACTACCAGAGCAGACTCCCTATGCGTGTTGCTGCAACGCACTGTGTATTACACCACTATAAAGGCTCCCTGCAGCCAGGAAATAGATGTTTTTTAACGCAATTCGCCGCAAATAAATTCGGATCAAACCAAATTTTTTCCCCAAAAATTGATGAACCCGCGAATCAATTTTTGAAAAATTCGGTTATCTCTAATCCTAACCTTATGTGGCATGATTTTTGTGTAGAACTAATTTTGATGCTACACTCCATTGTATGCAGTAGGTTGATTCATCGGTAGGCTCCCCTGAGGAGCTGGAGTGGAGGATGGGAGTGCTAGTGGTTCTGGCTGTTACAGTCAATCACAGTGGCTTAGAGTACCTCACATATTTGCTCCCTAGGAGCAGTGAAAGGAGGGTGCATCCTTTCTTCCCTCAGGGCACACCCTGGTTCTGGGGCTCCTGCCTAGTGGTAGTTGGAGTGCTGTGATGGTAAGTGCCTCTAGGCAGGGTGTGTAGAGTGCGAAAACCAGGTCAGAGGTAGAAGAATAAATGTCTCTCTTCACTTGAGTGCAAAATGGAAGTAGTTGTACTTCCAACAACAATGAAGCACAGAATTGTCTGTTCAAGAACCCATGAGGAGCTGGAGCGGAGGATGAGAGGGATAGTAGTGCTGGCTGTCACAGTCCTTTAAAGCAGCTGTCCTCACACCGTCACTCCCTAGAGCTGAGCAATGAAAGGAGGGGGCACCCTTTCTTCCCTCGGGGCACACCCTGATTCTGGAGCTCCTGTCTGATGGTAGCTGGGGTGCCCTTGATGTTAGGTGTTTGAATGGGTGCAAGGCAGAGCACGTAGAGTGCAATGGCTAGCATTGTGCAGGCCAATAGTAGATGAATAACAGTCTATTTTTACTCAAGTGCAAAATGGGAATTGTAGGACATACGGTTATAGCAAAATACAGTTCCAAATGCTCATTGAGCAATTCTCTCCCAGATTGCAATGTATCTTGGTGCAGTCAATGGGAATGGTTTTGACGCTAATCAGTGGTGTGTCAAGAGGGACAGGGGTGGTCTGTCCTGGGTGACAGCTGTCAGGGGGTGCCAGATGCAATGAGAGCTTCCATCAATACAGATTGCCAGAGAGTTGGTAGTCCTTTCACATACTTACTGCTCAGTTCCCTGTGCTCCTTCCCTATGCGATGTGTGCCTGCATGGAAGTGCTGGAGGTGATCTGATCATCAGAAATGGGACAAGGTGACTATTTCCTTTTTTATTTATGTTATTAACATGGAGGAGTGTGAGCATTACTACTATGATGGGGCACAGAGAAGGCATTACTACTGTTAAGGAGTATAACAAATGTTGTTGTGACACATAGAGGGCATATATACTGTAAAGGGGGCAAAATGAGGGCATAACTGCTGTGAAGGGGCACAGAGACGGCATAAATGTTGTACTGTGAGGTGGTGCGTTGAGAGCAAGACTACTGTAAAGGGTTGCAATTTGGACATAACTACTGTGAAGGGAAGCAATGAGGACATAACTATTGTGAAGGGGCACAGAGAGGGTATAACTGCTGTAAGAGGGTACAATGAGGGCATAACTACTGCAAGGGGGGCACAATGAGGGCATAACTACTGTGAAGCTGGCACAATGAAGGGATAACTACTTTGATGGAGGCACGATGTGGCATAACTACTGTAAAGGAGGCACAATGAAGGGATAACCACTGTGAAGGAGGCACAATGTGGTCATAACTTCTGTGAAGGGGTGAAATGTGGGTATAACTACTATGAGGGGGGCACAATGTGGGCATAACTACTGTAAGGGGAGCACAAGTTAGGCATAATTACTGTCAGAGGCACAGTGTGGGCATAATACTGTGAGGGGGCATAATGTGGGCATAACTACTATAAAGGGGTGCAATGAGGGCATAAATACAGTGAGGGGGGAAGAATGAAGGGGAAAAAAATGTGAGGAAGTACAATGTTTTAAAGTATGGGGGGTGTGAGAGAAAGGATCCGCCACAGGTTCCAAACACCTTAGCCACGCCATTGGCCCTGATGAAGTTTTGTTTTAAGGTGTACAAACCCAGGACGCTGCTCCCTGGGGATCGATGTAGTTTAACCCCTTAAGGACCGGGGGTTTTGGGATTTTTGCATTTTTGTTTTGCGCTCCCTGCCTTCCAAAAGCCATAACATTTTTATATTTCTGCTCACATAGCCATATGATGGCTTATTTTTTGCGGGACAAGTTGTACTTTTTAACGCTACCATTTATTTTTGCATGTGATGTAGTGGGAAACAGGAAAAAAATTCCAAATGGGGTGAAATTGCAAAAAAAAAGCAATTTCACCACAGTTTTACGGGTTTTTAAATTACAACGTTCGATTTGTGATAAAACTGACTGGTTAATTTTATTCTTCAGGTCAGTACGAATCCGGCAATACCTAATATGTATAGTTTTTCTTGCGTTTTGATAGTGAAAAAAAATTAAAAGTGGGAATTTTTTTATTTTATTTTTTGTCGCCATGTTTTGACCCCTATAACTTTTTTGTAATTATGCGTACGGAGCAGTGTAGGGGCTCATTTTTGCGGGGCAATCTGAACTTTTAATTGATACCATTATGGGGTGCGTATGATGTTTTTATCACTTTT
The DNA here is from genome assembly GCA_033119425.1 of Bufotes viridis. Lineage (NCBI taxonomy): Eukaryota > Metazoa > Chordata > Amphibia > Anura > Bufonidae > Bufotes > Bufotes viridis. The sequence continues at coordinate 164,314,399 of CM065592.1, forward strand.
TATTAATTTTTTTAGAAATGAAGCGTCCAAAAATGGCGAATTAGCCATTTGGACGCTTTCTTTCCGTTTTTATGTTTACCGTATGGTGAATATTTTTAATATTATTATAGTATGGGCGTTTTCGCACATTGCAACACCATTATGTGTAATTTTTTATTTTTATTTATTTTATTTTCATTTTGGGGAAAGGGGGTGATTTGAATTTTTATATTTTTTATTTAATTTTTATTTTTTAAACTTTTTTTTTTTTTTTTTTTACCACTTTCTTATAGTTCCCATAGGGAACTATAAGATGCAATCATCAGATTGCTATTCTCATATATTCCAATGCAATAGCATTGGAATATATGAAAAATCGCATATTTCTATGGAGCCTATTGCAGTCATAGGCTCCATAGGAATACTGTATAGTAACCTAGGTTTCATTCACAGAAACCTAGGGTACTACATGCATGCTCCGGCTCCCCTTGTGGCCATCAGGGAGCCGGATGCAAACCGAAAGTGAAACTTTCGGTTTTGCGCGATCAGATGCCGTGGTCAGGATTGACCACGGCATCTGAGGGGTTAAATGTTGGCGATCGGCATCGCCGCCGGTCGCGGACATGAGCTGCGGGTGTCAGCTTGATGAATCAAGCGTTTACCCGCAGCTCATGCGCCCGCTCCGTGCGGGAGCGGGCGCCATCTTTAAAGTGCGGACGAAGGGCGTACATGTACGCCCTTCGTCCTTAAGGGGTTAAAGAATGAGGCTAGAATTTATAAAAAGTCTTTTTACTAAGTGCAACATAGAGCATCAAATACATTCAAAAGCAGCTGACTTTTAGTGCAATCTTTTGGCACCAGTAAAGATAATGGAGACAGGTTGGACGGCTGCAGTTTAACACTTAGGTCATACTGGCTTAGTAATGTTCTGGGTGATGGGTGTCTTAGTCAAAGTCCAAAGTTTTCCAATGCTGATATAGCTGTTCAATCTACTGATTGTCTTCACAAAGATTTACCTGGCAGAATATAGCTGTAGTTTACTTTGGAGAATCCTCTTTATGAGCAGGAGCTTAGACACATGCGTCCTTCCTCCTCTGTAAAGAGGTTCAATATCCAAAGGCTATCCAGGTCCGGTTTATGGCCTGTATTTAAAACCTAACCTTTATTCCTTAACGTAAGAGATTAAATCTAGGGATATATATATATCTCTAATATAGAAAACAATTTTGCAGCACCACAGAAAACAGCAACGGAGTGCCAGCGGCTGTAGGGTCGATCCAATGTCCCAATACTCATACAAAAAAAAAAGGGTCCACGGCACCTCCAGTGACAAGTGTCTTTTATTTACACCAATGCGACATTTCGGTCCGCACAATGAAACCTTTCTCTGATAGATATTCTATATTCAATCCTAAGTCCAGAAACATGCACAATATACTTACAATAACGATCAGCAATGAGACTAAGTCTCATGACATGCGTAAAAGATTCTTGAGAATTAGAATAATAAAGATGAAGTCCCAAGACAAGATCTGTAAGGCCTCTTTCAGACGGGCGTTGCGGGTGCACTCCGTCAAACAGTGCGGGTGCGTTGCGGGAATCGCCGCGATTTTTCCCTGCGAGTGCAAAGCGCTGTCATGCGTTTTGCACGCGCGGGAGAAAAATCGGCACTTTTGGTACCCAGACCCGAACCTGCACTTCTTCACAGAAGTGCATGTTTGGAGTCAGAAATTATCCCGCTGGTATTATTTCACATTATAACATAGTTATAATGTAAAATAATACCCTTAACCATCTCCTAATGTTTAAACAGGTGCAGAATGGGTTAAAAATAATAAACTAATCTTAACTTACCTGGTCCATTTGATCGCGAAGCCCGGCCTCCTCTCCGTTAGCTTGAAAGATGAAAAGGACCTGTAATGATGTCACAGCATCACATGGCCCAATCACCTGCTCCATCACTATGGTGATGGAGCATGTGATGGTCCATGTGACCACGTGACATCATCCAAGATCCATAAGCACTAGCCACAGCCTGAGGATAGTGATTAAGGACCTTGGATGATGTCACATGGTCACATGGACCAATCACATGCTCCATCACCATAGTGATGGAGCAGGTGATGAGCCATGTGTGTGACGTCATCACAGGTCCTTTAGCTCATCGATGCTGCAGGGAAAGAGAGGACAGATCGCGACTACGCGATCAAGTGGCTAAGGTAAGTTAACTTTGTATTTTTAACCCCTTCCTCTTCATTTTACACAGCATTCTTTATTAAGAATGCTATTATTTCCCTTATAACCATGTTATAAGGGAAATAATAAGATTGAGTCCCGTTGCTAAGCAACAATGCGGGAAAATCATAGCGCATCCGCGCTTGGTTGCGGCTGCTTGCGATTTTCCGCATCCCCATTCACTTCTATGGGGCCTGCGTTGCGTGAAAAGCGCAGAATATAGAACATGCTGCGATTTTCACGCAGCGCAGAAGTGATGCGTGAAAATCACCGCTCATGTGCACAGCCCCATAGAAATGAATGGGTCCGGATTCAGTGCGGGTGCAATGCGTCCTCCTCACGCATTGCACCCGCGCGGAAAACTCGCCCGTGTGAAAGGGGCCTAAGAGTGAGTAGTACAATCTTAAAAGAGAAGTTACATTGCATGCGCAGTGGACCTTTTCTTGTATACCTACTTATGAGACTAATTACTCAGACATGCGCTGTAAGGGTGAGCAGTACGATCCCAAAAGAGAAGTTACATTGCATGCGTACTGGGCTTTTCTCTGGATACTTACCTGTGATTCCTCCTCCAATCATCCAAATGTCAAGTGATAACATCATGGGTAAGCCGTCCTTTTAATCACACTAGTAGGGTACGAGCATAGGCTAAAGAATACCGGGTGACCAGCACCTTTTGCTTTAATCATGAACCCCCAATACACTTGTGTTGATAGCAAGCTCCTTTACCCGTAAGGACGCTGCGCTGCGGTGAAAGATGTCGGGAGAGCTCTATTTTGTTGTAAAGTCCAATAGCTGACTTAGTTGTGCGGATCAGCGGAGCGCACTGCAGCCGCTCTGGTTAGCTGATCTAGGCAGGAAAGCGATATATGGGATCAGTACCTACTGTGCAGAGTGTATGAGTGGAGGTATAGACTTTATGATAGATAGCAGGCATATTGTGAGCCTGCTATCAGGAGATGATGACTCCACAGAGTAACGAGTCTATCATATCTGCGCTCATAATTAGAGTTGAGCGGACACCTGGATGTTCGGGTTCGGCCGAACTTCGGAAAAAAGTTCGAGTTCGGGACCCGAACTTGACCTGAACTAAACCCCGAACCCCATTGAAGTCAATGGGGACCCGAACTTTTGAGCACTAAAATGGCTGTAAAAATATCATGGAAAGGGCTAGGGGGCTGCAAATGCCAGCAAAATGTTGTTATGAGCATGGCAAGTGCTCTGCAAACAAATGTGGATAGGGAAATGACTTTAAATAACACAAAATAGGTAAAAATATAAAATAATAATCTTGATCTAGGAGGACAGGGTCCATATGGAGTAGGGGGTTGAGAAGGCGGTGGATGTGGCGGTGTAGGTGGAAGCGGCGGTGGAAGAGGAGGAGGTAGCCTATACTGCTTTTTGGTTTTAAATTTTATTTTTAACATTAGGGTACACCACAAAACATTGGGAAATTTAACCTGTGATAACCACCTCCAGTCATGCTAAACACCTGTTCAGACAATACACTGGCTGCAGGGCAGGCCAGCACCTCCAAGAGGTAAAGGGCAAGCTCAGGCCATGTGCCCAATTTGGAGACCCAGAAGTTGCATGTTCCCAAGTACTTAATGTATTTTTAATACATGTATAATGTATTTAATAGTGATTAATAAAGATTAAATTTTACCTATTACTAGTCAGAGAGGTTGCAAAGATTACGCTAGGTCCAAGTGACCACCTAACCGGGCTGATTCAAATCCCTGTATGTACGGGGGGATCTCACACGCCCTGAATCAGTGTAGGCCTGAAGTAAATATATCTTTGCACAAAATGGCTGTATTTCAAATGCCTAATTGAAACCCCTGTATGTATAGGGGGGGGGGGGGGGGTCACACACACCCTGAATCAGTGTAGGCCTGAAGTAAATATATCTTTGCACAAAATGGCTGTATTTCAAATAGCTGTATTTCAAATGGCTGAATCAAACCCCTGTATGTTAAGGGGGGATCTCACACGCCCTGAATCAGTGTAGGCCTGAAGTAAATATATCTTTGCACAAAAAGGCTGTATTTCAAATGGCTGTATTTCAAATGCCTAATTCAAACCCCTGTATGTATAGGGGGGATCTCACAGGGCCTGAACCTCTGTAGGCCTGAATTCAATATTGGTGCACCAAATGGCGGTATTTAAAATCTCTGAATGTAACCCAAATGTATTAAGGGTGTATCTCACAATGACATCTGCTTAAAAGGCTGCCAACTAAAATTTTTGTTCCCAAACGACTGTTTGTTTAACAACTGAATTTGACAGCAGTATATAAGCCTGTAATTTCACACGTGCTGATGCTGCAAGGCCTGAAAATAGTGTTTTTTGTCAAAAAAAGTGTGTTTTTCAAACCCCAGAAAATGATGGCTGTATTTCTAGCTTAAATTGCACAATGACTAATGCAGATGTTGTAGATTGCCCAAAAAGTATTTTTTTGCTAACAGAATATGAATGCTGTATATATTAAACTTGAATTTAACACTTGCAGATCTGGAAAATACAGTTTTTTTAAAGAAAAAAGTGTGTTTTTCAAACCCCAGAAAATGATGGGTGTATTTATAGCTTAAATTGCACACTGACTAATACAGATGTAGTTTGCCCCCAATAAATGGTGATTTGCAATGTCCCAAAAGCTCAGATGCAGTGCTGGTGCACTGAGCATGCATAAAATGGCCGCCGCCACCCACCTAACTAACAGAATTCTAAAAGTTTGTATTTTTTGGTCAATGAGCTTAGGGCAGGGTAAAAGGATAGTGCCCTGCACCCACACAACTATTTCTAGGTAGATCAATGAGTTAGATTCTCTCCTATTCTCTCCCTGAAATTACAAGTCCAGCAGCATCCTCTCCCTACACTTGTAACAGCAGAGTGATGTACAGCGCTATGTGACTCAAGCTTATATAGAGCCTGGGTCACATGCTGCTCTGTCCAATCACAGCCATGCCATTAGTAGGCATGGCTGTGATGGCCTCTTGAGGCAAGTAGTATGACGCTTGTTAATTGGCTGGAACACGAGAAAGCGCCGAACACCGAACCCGAACTTTTACGGAAATGTTCGAGTCCGTGTCCCGAACAGCCCAAAATTCGGTACGAACCCGAACTATACAGTTCGGGTTCGCTCAACCCTACTCATAATTTGTCATATGCTAAATTAATGACACATTTTGAAAAAAGAGAAATTAAACTTCTTAGCAAGCAGAGCAAATTTTTTGCTACAAGGACTCCACATTGAAATTTACACTCTGAACACAGTGGATGAGGGTGTATGAAAGGAATACCCCCAGTGACTGCTTCTATGTTACATACATATACATATCTGAATATCAAAATTAATGACGATTCCAGTTCACAACTAAGTAGCTATGTATTTTCAATGGGAAATTGGGCTATTTATCTCTTATGTTAATGAATAAAGGTTACATTTTAAATACAGGCCATAAACAGGATCTGGATAGCCTTTGGCTATTGAACCTCTTTACTTTTGAATTTTCCTGGGCCAATTAGGGTCCTTTTGCTAATTTTTTAGATTTTTTATATTCTTCCTCCTCTGTAGCTCAACAGGAACTCTCCCTCCTGGCAGGAAGCTGGGCCAGCCCACTCCTACCAAGAAGTAAGGTACAGAGTGGTTAGTCCTGTTTCTATCAACCATTGCCATCCACTCCTTACTAGTAGATAGGGTGTACAAAATACATACCAATATAATATAAAACAATAATATTACCTATATGCAACATTGTAGTACCCCCAGGTCTGGGGTACTACATATGGATTTAGGCAAGAATTTGAGTTATGGCCCTCTTTGTACACATCTTGCTAAAGTTTCTCTCTTAGTAGAATCTATTGCAGACGACTGTACTTTTGCAATTATGCCTGTAATGTTGTGAATAAGTTGAATCATTCCTTAAGTGTGTAGGGTCTCTTAACAGTAATTCCTCCAAAGCAGTAAATTCTGTATTGCCCTCAACAGTGGTTACCTTACTGACTGACTTTGTTTGTTCGGCCATGCAGATTTCACGTTCTCCTTTCTCTTTTTTTATTTAGATCTTGCAGGAATCACACAGAGATCTGTCTCTGGGACTTGAGGCAGAGAAGAAGGAGCACATGTCAGAACAATCTTCTCTCTCAACTCCCTTGTCAGACTCCCCTAGAACACTCCAGAGCTAGGGATAGAGCCAGCCACCACCTAAAAACTTGCTACAAAAGGCTGTGTCAGAATCAGGTAACTCAATCATTACCATTACCAGAGCTATTCCGGGAGTATACAAGGCATTACAATAGATAACATTATATATTAACATAACATTTAATTGACAAACCATTTGCAGATAACCCCTGCTCCATGTATTGCACAGTGCAAATCCTTTGCACTGCCATTCACACACTCACATGACCCTTATTATCCAATAAAAACTTACAGGTCTGACAGTCTTGACATACACAGTTACATCAGGTTTCCATAACAAGCCTTTTATCTTCACTTTTAGAGGTCACTTTTAAGGGACATGGTGCTGTAGAGGTCACTGTTAAGGGGAGAGGTGCAATAGATGTCATTTTTTAAGGGGGCAAAGTGCTGTCGAAGTCTTATATTAAGGGGACGGGTTGCTGTGGAGATCTTATATTAAGGGGTGTGGTGCAGTTGAGATCACTGTTAAGGGGGCGTGGTGGTATGGATGTCACATTTTAAAGGGGTAGGGTGCTGTGAAAGTCTTATATAAAGTGGACGGGCGCTATGGAGGTCTTATATTAAGAGGGTGTGGTGCAGTGTGGGGGTCGCTGTTACATAGGAGGGACACTGTGCAGGGCATAGTTAAGGGGGCAGAATGATGTGGAGGTGACTATGAAGCGAACAGACTGCTGTGGGGAGGGGCTCTGTTAAGGGACGAAGTGCTGTGGAGGGTCGCTGTAAAGGGTGCAGGCCACTGTGGAGGTCATTATTAATGGGGTGGTCTGCTGTGGAGGTCAATGTTAAGCGGCAGGGTGCTGTGGAAGGTCAGTGTTAAGGGCAGAGTCGGATTGGCCATAGACCCTACAGGGAGATTTAACTGTGGGCTGATGCCCAGGGGGCCACCCAAGCTCTCCTGATGGCTGCAGGCCAGGCACATAATGATTTGATGCTCAACGGCCACAGTTGCCCTCCTGAACTGAACTGTATTACCATCCTCAGGACGATTATACTTTGGAGAGGGTGACAGTATTTTGTGCTGCACTATGGTATTGCTGGCTCTGTCTACTTGTGATGTCCCTGTCAACTTGTGTTGTCCCTGCCTACGTAAATTGCCCAGACTTCAACCAATTTAGTCCCACCTACAACATAGGGCCACTTTAAGTGCCCAATCTGCCCCTGGTTAAGGGGATGAGCTGCTATGGAGAACACTGTTATGCCTCATTCACATATCAGTGTTTTGGTCAGTGATTTCCATCAGTGATCTTGAGTCAAAACCAGATGTGGCTCTAAACACAGAAAAGGTGCATTTCTTTCACTTATAGCTTATGTCCGTGGAGGCTCTAAACCTGGTTTTGGCTCACAATTAGTGATGGAAATCACTAACCAAAACACAGACATGTGAATGAGGCTTTATGGGGGTGGGGGGCTGTGAAGGCCACAGTTAAAAGGGTGGGGCACTGCAAAGGTCACTATTGAGGGGGGGGAGTGCTGTAGAGGTCACTGTTATGGGGAATACTGTGGATATTCTTTTACCTCACAAACAAACATTAAATTAAATAATTAGTTGAAATATAGCCATGCAAAGATGGGTAATCCTGCTATTATATACAGTATCTCACAAACGTGAGTACACCCCTCACATTTTTGTAAGTATTTTATTATATCTTTTCATGGGACAACACTGAAGATATGACACTGATACAATGTAAAGTAGTCAGTGTACAGCTTGTATAACAGTGTAAGTTTGGTATTCCCTCAAAATAACTCAACACACAGCAATGCCGGCGCATTAACCCTTGCACGGCCGGGGTCAGCACTGACCGAGGCAAGTGTGGTATCCTCACAGGTGCCGGTGTCCATGGGGTCCTGGCGCTGCTGTGACGGGGACCCCATGGCAGAGAAGGCAGCCCGATGCCTTCCTTAGGCATCGTGGCTGCCTTCCGGGAGAGCCTGTGAGGTCCAGCCCTCTGGATCTCACAGAAATTAGTCTATAAGTGTATTACATTGAGTAATACACTTACAGCCAATGCATCACAATACAGAAGTATTGCGATGCATTGTAAAGGGGATCAGACCCCCAAAAGTTAAAGTCCCAGAGTGGGACAAAAAATAAAATAAAATAAAAACAAGCGATCAAAAAGGCGTATGCCCCCAAAATCATACCAATATATCCGTCAACCTCATCCCGCAGAAAATGAGCCCCTACTTAAGACATTTGCCCAAAAATTTAAAAAACTATGGCTTTCAGAATATGGAAACACTAAAACATGTTTTTTTTTGTTTCAAAAATGCATTTTATTGTGTTAAATGTAAAAAAAAAAAACATTTAAAGTAGACATATTAACCTCTTAAGGACACAGGGCGTACAGGTACGCCCTAATGTCCGAGTCCTTAAGGACACAGGGCGTACCTGTACGCCCTGTGTTTAAACTGCTACTGCGCCCGATGTGGGCGCCGTAGCAACATGGTTCCTGCTGATGTAGATCAGCAGGAACCATGTTCTAATCGCCGAGGGGGTCATGTGACCCCCGTATCGGCGATCGCTGCAAACCGCAGGTCAATTCAGACCTGCGGTTTGCAGCGGTTTAAGGATCTCTGATCCCCGCAGTCTGTGACCGCGGGGATCAGAGAGTTAATGCCCCAAAGATAATCATATTAACCCCCTGCATCCCCCGATCTTGTTATGGCGGCGGGGTGCAGGGGAGTGGCTGCGGCGGCGGTAGGCGGTGCGGCAGGCGGGATCGCAATAGCGATCCCCGCCCGCCTCCCTTGTAATAATTCCCTGGTGTCTAGTGGTTCTATCAGAGTGCCAGCACATTGCTGGCACTCTGATAGAAAACGGCTGGCATCTGTGCTGCAGATGCCAGCCGTTTAACCTTTCCTTACCGCGGTCCGGACGGACCGCGGTATGGAAGAGTGTTAACAGGGAGGAGCTCCCTCCTCTCCCATCGGGGGCTGCTGTGCCTATGCAGCCCCCAGGATGGGATCGCAGAGGAGGGAGCTCCTCCTCCTCTATCCATCACCCACTGCTCTCTAATGGCAGTGGGTGATGAGTTACCATGGCAGCAGGACGCTTTCAGAAGCGTCCTGCTTGCCATGGTATAGTAACTCTGGTCAGACTTCTGCTAAAGGCAGAAGTCTGACCAGACTGTGAAAAGTAAAAATACAGTGCAGTACACTATATAGTGTACTGTACTGTATTATATAGACACCAGATCCACTGGATCTACAAGAACCAAGTGGGTCTGGGTCCAAAAAAATGTAAAAAGTGAAAAAAAGTAAAAATAAAAAAACACAAATCACTGAATAAAAAGTAAAAAAAAATACACTACACATATTAGGTATCGCGCGTCCGTAAAAAACAGCTCTATAAAAATATCACATGACTGAACCCCTCAGGTGAACGCCATAAAAAAAAACCAAAAATGGTGTAAATAAGTCATTTTTGGGCACCTTACATCACTAAAAGTGTAATACAAAGCGATCAAAAAGGCGTATCCCTCCCAAAATAGTACCAATCTAACCGCCATCTCATCCCGCAAAAAATGAGCCCCTTCATAAAACAATTGCCCAAAAAATAAAAAAACTATGCCTCTCAGACTAAAACATGATTTTTTTGTTTCAAAAATGCTTTTATTGTTAAATGTAAAAAATTTAAAAAAGTAGACATATTGGGTATCTCCACGTCCGTAAGAATCTGCTCTATAAAAATATCACATGACCTAACCCCTCAAGTAAACACTGTAAAAAAAAAAAAAAAAACTTTGTCAAAAGCCATTTTTTGTCACCTTACATCACAAAAAGTGTAATAGCAAGCGATCAAAAAGTCATATGACCACCCAAATAGTGCCAATCTAACCGCCACCTCATCCCGCAAAAATTATACCCAACCTGAGACGATCGCCTAAAAACTGAAAAAAATATGGCTCTCAGACTATGGAGACACTAAAACATGTTTTTTTTGTTTCAAAAAGGATATTATTGTGTAACACCAAAATAAATAAAAAAAAGTATACATATTGGGTATCGTCGCGTTCAGTAACGACCTGCTCTATAAAAATATCACATGACCTAACCCCTCAGGTGAACGCCGTAAACATAAAAATAAAAACGTTGTAAAAAAGTCATTTTTTGTCACCTTACATCACAAAAAGTGTAATAGCAAGTGATCAAAAAGTCATATGCACCCCAAGATAGTACCATTCAAACCGCCATCTCATCCCGCAAAAAATGAGCCCCTACATAGGACAATCGCAAAAAAAAAAAAATATATACTATGGCTTTCAGAATGTGGAGACACAAAAAATCATTTTTTCAAAAATGCTTTATTATGTAAAACTGAAACAAAAACCCCAAAAAGTAGTCATATTTGGTATTGTCGCGTCAGTAACAATATGCTCTATAGAAATAGCACACAATCTAACCTGTCAGTTCAACGATGTAAATAACAAAAATACAAAACTGTCCCAAAACAGCTATTTTTTGCAAATTATCCATTTTAATCCATTTTTCCAGTAACAAAGCAAGGGTTAACAGCCAAACAAAACTCAATATTTATTGCCCTGATTCTGTAGTTTGCAGAAACACCCCATATGTGGTTGTAAACTGCTGTATGGCCAAACGGCAGGGCACAGAAGGAAGGGAACGCCATATGGTTTTTGGAAGGCGGATTTTGCTGGACTGTTTTTTGAGACTATGTCCCATTTGAAGCCCCCAATGCAACCCTAGAGTAGAAACTCCAAAAAAGTGACCCCATTTTTGAAACTACGGGATAAGGTGTCAGTTTTGTTGGTACTATTTTAGGGTAAATATGATTTTTGGTTGCTCTATATTACACTTTTTTTGAGGCAAGGTAACAAAAAATTGAAATTCTGAAACTTCATCTCCATTTGCCAATAACTCTTGTGGAACACCTAAAGGGTTAACAAAGTTTGTAAAACTAGTTTTGAATACATTCAGGGGTGTAGTTTCTTAGATGGAGTCACTTTTATGGAGTTTCTATTCTAGGGGTGCATCGGGGGCTTCAAATGGGACATGGTGTCAAAAATCCAGTCCAGCAAAATCCGCCTTCCAAAAACCATATGGCGTTCCCTTACTTCTGTGCCCTGCCGTTTGGCCATACAGCAGTTTAGGACCACATATGGGGTGTTTCTGCAAACTACAGAATCGGGGCAATAAATATTGACTTTTTTTGGCTGTTAACCCTTGCCTTGTTACTGGAAAAAATGTATTAAAATCAAATATTTTCCCAAAAATCGAAATTCAGAAATTTTATCTTTATTTGCCATTAACTCTTGTGGAAAACCTAAAGGGTTAATGACGTTTGTAAAATCAGTTTTGAGTACCTTCAGGGGTGTAGTTTCTAGAATGGGGTCATTTTTGGGTGGTTTCTATTATGTAAGCCTCATAAAGTGACTTCAGACCTGAACTGGTCCCTAAAAAGTGGGTTTTTGAAAATTTCTGAAAAATGTCAAGATTTGCTTCTAAACTTCTAAGCCTTGTAATGTCCCCAAAAAATGAAATGGCATTCCCAAAATAATCAATACATGGAGTAGACATATGGGGAATGTAAATCAATAACTTTTTTTTGGCAGTATTACTATGTATTCTAGAAGTAGAGAAATTGAAACTTGGAAAATTGTAAATTTTTCAAAATTTTTGGTAAATTTGGTATTTTTTTATAAATAAAAATGAAATTTTTCGACTTTATTTTACCACTGTCATGAAATACAATATGTGACGAAAAAACAATCTCAGAATGGCCTGGATAAGTAAAAGCGTTTTAAAGTTATCACCACATAAAATGACACTGGTCAGATTTCCAAAAAATGGCCTGGTCCTTAAGGTGAAATAGGGCCGTGTCCTTAAGGGGTTAAGTATCGCCGCGTCTGTAACAACCTGCTCTATAAAAATACCACATGACCTAACCCCTCAGGTGAACACCGTATCAAAAGATAAAATAAAAACGGTGTCAAAAAAGTCACCTTACATCACTAAAAGTGCAACACCAAGCAATCAAAAAGGAGTATTCTTTGAAAATTAATAAAAAACTATTGAAAGTAAAAAGGTGTATTCCCCCCAAAATAGTGCCAATCTAACCATCACCTCATCCCTCAAAAAATGAGCCCCTACTTAAGACAATCACCCAAAAAATAAAAAAACTATGGCTCTCAGAATATGGAGACACTAAAACATGATTTTTTTTGTTCCAAAAAGCTGTTATTGTGTGAAACATAAATCAATAAAAAAGGATACATATTATGTATCGCCACGTCCGTAGAAACCTGTATAAAAATATCACATGAACTAACCCCTTAGGTGAACACCCTAAAAAAGCATTGCTTTTTTTGGAGTTTCAACTCTAGGGGTGCATCAGGGGGTCTTCAAATGTGACATGGCAGCTTAAAATTATCCCAGTGAAATATGCCTTCCAAAATCCATATGGCGTTCCTTTCCTTCTGCACCCTGCTGTGTGCCTGTACAGCCGTTTACGAACACATATGGGGTGTTTCTGTAAACTACATTATTAGGGCAATAAATACTGAGTTTTGTTTGGTTGTTAACCCTTGCTTTAGCGTAGCGTAAAAAAAATAATTGATTAAAATGGAAAAGCTGCCAAAAAAGTGAAATTCTGAAATTTCATCTCCATTTTCCATTTATTCTTGTGGAACACCTAAAGGGTTAACAAAGTTAGTCTGGACTTTGATTAGGGTTTTTCTAGGAGGTGCATAAATCACTGAAAAAGGTGCACCACAATAATAAGCAACTAACAATGCTGGCTAATCCCTCAAGCTGATGTTAAAAGATGAGACTTTTAGCAACATATTCCAGTCAGGAACATATTGGAGCCCTTTTGCACCACCGACAAGGTGTCTCAATGTGGCAATGGGTCCTTTGTATTTTTATATTTCCATCCACACATTTTTCCATCTTGTGTAGGATGCTTTTGTGGTGCATGTGGTCCGCACCGACATCCTCCATTATATGCATTTATGCTGGGGATTGCCGTTAGCAATGGACCACATGCGGAGGAACTGCTTCCCCGATTAGAAACACGCAACAGTGTTTGGTGTTTTTGAGCAGTTCCTCCTATTTATGCCACTTTATTTCAGTGATTTTTTACTAGGAAGTGTCCATCTCCTTTCCCTAGCTTCCAGACCTTATTCCCTTACCCCTTTCCCTCCTATGTTTGGTCTGGTGTTTCCCTCCCACACCTGAATGTGACATTAGGGTCAAGTAGAGTCCTTTTGGGCAGTGTTCATTGGGAAGGTTTTGGTAGATAATACACTCACACAACAAAACAGGGCCAGTCTCTTATCATGGACTCTATGGCTACTTTATTATTTTTCTTTTGCGGTTTAGGCCTGAGTGGCATTCTCAGCCTTCGGATCCTTGACAGGCTTTTCTGGCACATATTCTGCAGTCCAGGACTCAATAGTGATGGCTGCTGGTTCTGATGGTGAGTAAGCTGCAGTGGACGGATGCTCTCTGGCAATTGAGATTTATTAAGGCTGGTACAGTGTTTGTTGAAGATGGCGAGGTCACCGGCTCAGGATATAGAAGACGTCTGGTCACAGCAGAGGGCTGAAGCGTTACCTAAAAGGAGCGACGATATGCCTCCACTATTTGCTCCCTTTGGGCCTCTGGTAGTTTCCATGGCCGATGGTTACTGTATTCCCAGATCCCGCAGTGGTGGGTGCAATGGATTTTAACATGCTGATAACCTAGGGCTCAGGATAATTGGGCAATTTAGCACTAACTCCCGGACAGGAGACATGTCTGTATCTCAGACGTTCCGGCCATATGCAGTGGACGGGCTATCTGGGTATTCTAGCAACTCATCTGTTGGTTCATTGAACACCTGAGGTTTTAAAGGCCTGATGTCTTCTGTCACTTATCCTTCCTGATGTCCATCTATAGATATATGTACTCTACCTTGTTCTCAGGGAGAAAGCTTTGTAGGTGCTTGCAGAGGTTTGGCCGTTTCACTGACCGGCGGCTGACCAGGAGTTCCTCTGTGGACTCCTCATCTTTGAGGAACCCAAAACTGTGGATAATCAAGATCGAAGTGACAGTCCCATGCTTCTGCTCTATTATGGCTTCTCCAGCTCAAGGATTGACTTTTTTGGAGAACGGGGTATAACATTGGCTCCACGCACCTCTTTTCAAGATGGTGACGGCTTCTCTTGCACTTCCAATGCACTGTCCTCTTAGGATGCCTGGTTCAAGTTTGTGCTGAAGGTCTCTAAGACCATGATTTCAGCATTGAGGTTCAGCATGCCCCTGCAATGGTGGCCTTTTCCTGCAGGAGGGGTCTGAATCTTTTTTTCTCCCTCATAGGAAAAATAGTTGTCCTTTGGGTTGGGTTCAGCATAGTTAATGCCTTGTGGGCCAATGTGTGATCTGGAGCATGGTTCAAATATGATCGGCAGTTCCAAACAATAAACATTTGTCTGCACAATAAAGTCTCTTCAGGGAATTCAGTAGGATATAGTGGCGCAATCCTGTTTTCAGTAAGACACAACAAAGTGTGAGACCAATTCAGATGTGACATGCCAGTCCGCAGGGGTGGCATTGTAAAAGGGCTGGAGAGGAAGGGAGTGGTGGCTGAGGGGGAGTGGTGGATGAGAGTGGTTGTAGTCCTCACGGTGGTTAACCCCTACTCCAACTCTCACTTATCACTGCTGCAGTGGATCAAGGGGCACAACCCTTTTTGCCCTCAAGGCACACCCTAGGCTTAGGCTCTTGCATGGTGGTGACCGAGGTGACCTTAATGGAGGACTGGGGATAGGGTCTGCTGGAAGATGTAGGCAGTGACCAAGCCTGCTTGGTTAGCATAAATAAAGCCTTGTTACTGAGATTGATGGCTGTCACAGTGCAATTACAATGTTTCAGTGTTTTCTTCCCTCAGGGGTAGTTCTCAGTAAAGTTACTCTTTCTGGCATCTTTACTCTCAGGAATAGTGTTTTCCTGAAGGACAACTCTTTCAGCGCCTACTTGGCAGGGTACACCAGAGCCAGTCTCCCATGCACAGCCATTTGAAGTTCACAGTGCATAAATCATCATCACAGTAAACATTTTGTAGTGGTGAACATGAATATTAACCCTTTAGTAGTAAACTACCAGCTCACTGCACTGATTTGGCTGATGGAATGGGATTTGATGTATCTGGTGGTGGAACGTAATTAGGGTATGGCCGGGTTTTTGTCTTGACTTTGGTAAATAAAGCATTCTTCCACCTACATTTTTGTCAAGAAAGCAGTTATTTGTTTGGAGGAGGGTTTAATTGGTAGTGTATGATTAGTGGAGCTTTTTGTGATTATTTTAAATGTGTATATGGCATCAACATATTCTGCAGCACTTAACATTATCATCACTTGCTATCCCCAGTGGGACTCACAATCTATATCCCCTACCAGTATGTTTTCGGAATGTGGGAGGCAACCCACACAAACACAGGAAGAACACACAAACTCCATGTGTCCTTGGTCAGATTCAAACCCTGACATTAGATATTTCTAATGGTATTGTTGTAATCGTACTGACCCAGATAATAAAGGGCATGGTTACCGCATTACGAGAGTATAAAAACCAAACCCATAAAACTGTGGCAGAATTGCATTTTTTTCCAACTCCACCCCATTTAAAATGTTATATTGTATGCAATAGGAAATTGAACCATTAGAAAGTTTTTCACATATGTAACCACCATCACCATCTGCTCTCTCTCTTGTTCTCTCCTGTTTCCTGGACTTTATTTGGGGGTTGCACCACACTTCACACCAGCAGTAAACAATACAGCCGGGTAAACCTATTTTTTAGTGTGGCACGTACTGGAGAGGCCAGATACCATGAGAGCAGGGGTGTAGCTATAGGGAGTGCAGAGGTAGCAGTCGCTACCAGGCCCAGGAGCCTGAGGGGGCCAAAAGACCCTTGTGGTGCATAAGAAGACACCGATATTATAGAAAATGCATGCTGGTCAAGTTACACTTCTGGCTGGAGGGAAGGGGTTAGGGCAAGAATTTGGCAAGGGGGGAAGGTGCCGTTTCAATTTTTGCCTCAGGCAGCACGAAGGCTATGTGCTTCCCTGGCCCTGGCCACAAAGCACTGAGGGAAGGAGGGGAAAAGCTGAACTCCCATGAGCCTTTAGCTCCGCCCCTGCATGAGTGGCATGAAGGAAAGGCCTTTCCAGTTCCTGTTCTCACGACACCGGTAGCCTTTGTTAGTCATCAGGCTGTTCATATATACTGACAAGCAAAAGAGTAACAATGTTTTGAACTTTTGACTTTCAGGCTTCATATCTCACCATCTACTAGAGCTTCGAATGTGAGACTACCATCATTTTATATACAATCATCTTGGCAATCTCATACATAATTTGGATTTGCAACTCTTTAGCCTATGATTAGTTATGCAGATTCTTGTCATGTAACTGCATTGTTACTGTTTTGCTCCTAAAATTCTAAATCTTAATTTTTAATATTTTGTTAGTGTTTTGTAAATCCACCTTTGGCTTTCAACACCGCCTGAATCCTTCTGGGCATGCTCAGAACTGATAGACCTTGTGATGAGCCGACTTGTTGACTCTGATATTTTACCTGGACGTCCACCTCTTGGCTTCGGAATGGATGGACAGACTTAATATCGTATTCTTCCAACTGTCATTGCAATTTTCTTGGCTCTGATACCTATATCGATGAGCTAGATGATGCTGTTTCTATTTCTTGGGAAATGTTCTTAATGGGTGCTCCTTGATTCAAACCAGTGACCTTTCACTTGGGAATCAACTTAATAACACACTGAGCTATTAGAGAATATGAGAACAGATTGTAAATTGTAGAATACAAGAAGGAAAAGATTGATCCACAACAAGGAACAAAACAGTAACAATGCAGTTACATGACAAGAATGTGCATAACTAATCAATAGTTGCAAGTCCAATTTATGTATGAGAAAGCCAAGATGATTGTCTATAAAATTATGCCAATCTTATGTTCGAAGTAGATAGTGAGATATGGAGCCTGAAAGTCAAAAGTTCTAAACATTGTTACCCTTTTGCTTGTCAGTGTGAAACCATCAGCTCCAACAACTGTGAGGGCGGGGGGGTGACAAGGCAATAAAGGGAATATCTAACGGGTTGAATGGCCAAGACTGTGGCTGTCAATCGTATTGCACTCTCTCTCCTCACTGCAGAGGACAGATTTAAAATGGCGCTTAGACTTTCTATTGAGTTTTTCTAGCTTCCTTTCCTTTCTCCTCATTCTAGCCATCGTTGGGAGTCTTAGCACTCAGACCTCAACCAACCAAAATTTTTGATATGTCTCTATGAAATATCAAAAGTTTTATGAAAACTCAGTGACCCTTTAAACTATAAAATGAAATAAGAAAAAAAATTACAAATGTTAAGTTCAAAGGTGTGAATTTACCTCATATTTACTATGTAGCTCAATATAACCTTGTCATTTGGATAGTTTATTTCTCTTGCATAGCGCATAAGGATTAACAGTGTAGAATCATTATTTCTTGTCTTACTCTCTGTGGATAATACTAGAAGTTGTATTGCAATTAGTCATGCATTCCAAAATATTTTCATTATTTTCCAGTTTCACACTTTACATGTCCTTACTCTTTACAGAAACAATACACGACCAGTAGGTGGTGTTTTAGACTGTACTAAGATAAAAAACACACAGTATCACACTCAGTTTGTGTGTATATCTGGGTTATGCATATGCTTTTGTAAAATACTCACATGAATAGAATTCCATCTGGCAGTGCAATTTAGAAAATGGTTGGATGTAGCAGAGCAAATCGTAGTTTTTATAGGTACGATTTTGGGGTACATATGATTTTTTTTTTTTTTTTTCTTCAATTTCATGTGAGTGGAAAGGTGAAAAACAATGGCAAATTAAGAACCTGCATTCACTGCACAGGAAAAATATTTTATATTATTGAGATATTTACACACTTAATGCCTATTATGTTTATTTTTTAGTGCTTATTTTTATTTGTATAATGGGGAATTAGGTGATTTGCATTTTATATTTTTTGTGTTTTTGTTTTATTTAAAACTTTTTTTCATGTTCAGAGAGAGAGAGAGAGAGAGAAAGGAAAACATCGTAATGAGATTACAAATTTAAAAAAAAAGAAAGAAAAAAAGAAAAAAATTACATTAAAAATGGATAAAGTAGTTGACAAGATACAGAAACATTATTGTATAAGTCTTTATTATATTAACCCATACAAAATGTTCTCCATTTCCCTTCAAAAGGTAAATACTATAAATATAGCAAATAATGTATGCATTTTAGAAACCTAAAATGATTGTTATAAAGTCTTAAACCCATCTTGCAAATGCAAAGTCTTATGCCTTAGGACTCATGCACATGGCCGCTGGTCAGCCGTGTCCGTATTGTGGACCTCAAACAGCGGGTCTGCAACAGAGGCGCTTTCTTCAAGGGGTCCCTTTAAGATGAGATAAGTGTTTTGTGACGCCAGTTGCAATGAAGCAACAAAGGGATGGAGTCCCTTTAAGAAATGGTGTTGGTACCCAGGTGTAGGAATGGCCGAGTGGTATAGGGTGGCCTATAATGTCCCTTAATGTTTTGTGCACGTGTCACAGTGCTCCTAACTGGATACACTGGAACCCCAGACTTTTGCCCTGAAGCAGACAAAGGGGGTAGTTGAATTGTGGGATGAAGAATAAATTAAGTCCAGACCTTGTTATGAAGTTCAATAACAGCTTTACTTGAATACATGTTTCTCCAAACGGTTAACAGAGTTTATCTTGGTCCCAGCAGGCTTTAGCATTAAAACTGTGGCAGGAAAACTCCTCTCTGCTACATCTGTTGCTCTCTGGCTCTGCTGTACTAATAGACTTAAATAGAATTTTTAGTTCTGCAGAATGCTGAAACTTCTCTCTGTACTCTGACTCTAGATTAATCCAGGGAACTTTCTTCCTGGCTTCTGAAGCTCCAAGCTGAAGGTGCTCTAGCTGGCTTAGACAGGGCACATTGAGCAGGGATGTGCTCCTGCACAACCTCCCTTAGCAGGGGGTAAGCTGGAACTGACTCTAACTAACTAGTCCCCTCCCCTCCTTAGAGGGAGAGTTAGAATGGAAAGAAGGGTTCCATTCTCTCTAACTGTAGCTCTGCCATGCTTGCTGCCACCTACTGGTGAACCAGGTATATTACACTTTAACATAACAGTTGGAAAATAGGAAATGCACAGTGTTTGGACCTGAAAACAATTGGCAGGTGACATTATATTAGCCCATTAGAGATAGTAGCAGGGTGCAGAAGTGGTAATGCCACTTTGGGGTATTACAGGTCCGCACTATGCGGGCACTGGCCGTGTGCACCCCGCATTGTAGATGCGGACCCAATAACTTGAATGGGTCCGCAATCTGGAAATTCAGTGCAGAACGGAGGCACGGAATTCCACTCCACTCCGTGGTGCTTCTGTGGGGTTTCTCTCCGTACCTTAGCACCGCAAAAAAATAGAACATGTTCTATTTTTTGCGGTGCAGACAGATCATGGACCCATTCAAGTTAAATGGGCCTGGATCTGTCTGCGCAATACGCACGCATTTTGCCCATACATTGGGCACCGCAAATTGCAGTCCCCAAGGCACGGAATGGCCTTAAAAAAAAGACTCTTCAGTGTTTTTTTTTTGCCCCACTCACCACTTTCCAGGATATTTATTATAATTTCTGACAGGAAACTATTAAATTATGCATGAAGTGTACGCCAGCCCCTTGTATATATAGATTTCAGTCCTGGTGCATGTACCGACGGAAGGATGGGTGTAAGGAGAGGAGGGGGCATGGCTTGCCTGCAGAGCAGAATGGCCGCGTGAGACTTCAGCTCCATCCTTATACAGCTCCAAAAGCAACTAAAACCCGCCAGAAAACCAAAATGAGCACACGTCCAGGCTCCCAGAGAAGCAGGCACAGACATACTAATGAACAGAAAGATTCGGAACACTAAAACAGGAGATATAGATCTCTTTCTAGCCACAAGCTGATTATCCAAGATGGCGCCGAAGCACTCTCAGACAAACAGAAGTAAGGAGGAAATCTTTATTGCTGAAAACACCAGACCTGAGGAATTACCGCTAAAAAGATCGCATGACATGGCGGGAAAAAGCATACACGCCACCAACACTACATCAAGCAAGAAATCATCCACAATATCATCGGCAGAACTGGATCCCAAGAAGACAGAAAGTGAAGAAAGTCTTCACAGCTCTGATGATCAAGAGGGCAACTCCTCAGCAAGCGACAGCCCTGCAAAACAGAAACGCAAACAATCGCATAACTCCGAACATGACACAGTGAGTACTGTTGCATTACCGCATGATGCGCTTGATATGTTTGCGAACATTCAAACCACTGATAAGGAACTATCTGCGCATTTAATCAAAGATATGCTATTAGCCTTATGGGAATCCATTAATGGCGATTTTAAACAATCTATTGAGCCATTCCACCAAGCTTTGCAGACCATGGGAGAAAGGGTGTCCCACATAGAAAACAAAATGGGCGAGTTTGCTGCCTCCCATTAGTGTTAATCACGAATTTTCGAATTGCGAATTTCAATCGAGAATATCAGCACTTCGAGAATTCGCGAATATTTAGAATATCGCAAAATATATTCGCAATTGCGAATATTCGTTTTATGCAAATTTTTTATATGCAAATTTTCGCAAGCAAGAAAATAATGTCATTATTTTCTTGTTTGCGAAAATTCGCATAAAAAATTTGCACAAATTAGCATAAAAATGTGCATAAATTAGCATAACAATTCACATAAGCTGGTATTTAAGCAGGTGATGCAGGTGATGCGAATGTTTATGTTAATGTATGTCTGGAGATTACGAATTTGCGAATTTTCGAATATATGGCGAATATTTGCCCAAATATTCGTGAAATATCGCGAATTCGAATATTGCCCCTGCCGCTCATCACTACCTCCCATAATGAAGTGATAGATCGTCATAATGACATGGAATCACAAATAGAAACCTTGCAAGCAAAAATAATCGATTTGGAGGACAGAAGTAGGAGAAACAATGTCAAATTTAGAGGCATCTCAGAGTCTGTCTCCAACAATGCTTTAAAGCAATATATCACAAATCTGGTTAAAATACTGCTCCCACATGCCAAGGAATTCGAATTAAGCATAGACAGAGCACACAGAGCAGTAAAACCACCAAACCTTCCAAAAGACATTCCAAGAGATGTTCTGGCCAGATTTAGCTTTTTTCAAACAAAGGACAACATACTCAGAGAAATTAGGAAAAATCCCAACCTGCCAGAGCCAAATGCTGGACTAAAACTATTTACAGACCTGTCGGCAGCTACAATTAAAAATAGAAAAAACTTCTCCCTAGTCACAAAATCATTGAGAGCTAATGACATTGCTTACCCCTGGCGTTTTCCAGTAAAAATCCTAGTATTTAAAGAGAACAAACTTAATGTGATAAACTCGCCAGAAGAGGGAATACAACTTTTACAAGCTTGGAATCTTAAAATGGATCAATCTCCCCCCAAATCTGACAGACCTCGGGGCGAGAAAGCTACACAAGAGAAACTTCACCAAGACAGATTCTTCCTACAAAAAGATTGCAGAACCACAAGCAGAATGAAAATGGACACTTGAAATAAAGCCACAAGGAGCAATGGTTTGCAGAACGGTGCAATTATAGTCACACGTTTGCTAGAACTATTACCTCACCAAAAGTATTGATGAAACTAGTTCATCAACCTCTTACAGCCAATACTCAAGATTGGCATATGTTATTACTGGTTTACTGTTATTTCAATGTTATCAATGTATTTTCGTTGTTTGTACTAACTGCTTTTTTTACAGGTACTCTTCAACAGTTTCTAACTTTTGATCACATTCAGCTAATTGATCCTAACCCCGCACTCAAGAGAAAGGATGACCATAGACTTAGAAGTATGATCGGTGGTGGCCTGGAGGTAATATGCTGCTTGTCTCAGATTATGCATTATGGCTTTGAAAATTATGTCCTTAAACGTTAGGGGACTAAACTCCCCTTTCAAAAGAGCTCAGTTATGGAAAGAAACATTGACTCAAAAATGTGACATCCTTCTAGTCCAAGAGACTCACATCTCAATTAGTAGCCCCCCAAAATTACAACACAAAAAGTTTCAAAAAATTATTTACTCCACTTTTGAGAAGAAAAAAAGGGGAATTCTTATTGCATTTCGGGATACAATATCAATAGATATTCAGGACCAATATGTTGATCCTGGTAGTCGCTTTGCGGTTGTCGTGGCCTTAGTAGACGGCAAACTAATGACAATAGTTAACATATATGCCCCTAATACAGGACAAACCAGATTTATGAAAAAGACTCTGAAAAAGGTCAAAACACTCCAAAAAGGACATCTCATTATTGGAGGGGACTTTAACTCTACTCTAAACCCGAGCTTAGACACTACAAATAAAAATAGATATAGAGACTCCCCCTTCCAAAAAGTAATAAATGAGGAGGGTCTTTTCGATATCTGGAGACTACAACACTCCATGGAAAAAGACTATTCATACTTCTCTAGTAGACATAATTCCTACTCAAGAATTGACTTTTTTTTAGTAAATAGAACTACGATTGACCTGATATCAGACACCAAAATAGGAGATATAGTATGGTTGGATCATGCCCCGATCACCATTAATCTCTCCCTGACCCAACATCAAGTTAACGACTATATATGGAGGGTTAACCAATTCATTTTGTCTAATAGGAAATTGGGAAAGTCAATAGAACTAGACCTGAAAGAATACTTTAAAAATAATGATAACCAAGATAACGACCCCTTTGTACTCTGGAGTGCTCATAAAGCCACAATTAGAGGCTCGTTTATATCATTAGGGGCCTATGTTAAAAAACAAAGAGATAAAACTTTTAAGAATACCCTTGAACAAATCAGAATCTATGAATCTCAGAATAAAACTAATCCGACACAACAAGGCTCGTTGGAACTACAAAAACTTAGACTACAGATGCATAACTTGCTACTACATAATTATGAAAAGACACTAAGGAAAACTTAAATTAACTACTATTCCCAAGATAATAAAGCAGGGGCCTTACTAGCTCAACGGTTAAAAACCAAATATCAAAAATCAGAAAAATTATTCACCCTTTTACCGGACATTCTAAAGAAGCACCCAGGGAGATAGCTAATGCTTTTAAGGACTACTATGAAAAACTTTATAACCTTTCTAATGAAGTACCGTCTAACCCCTCATTAGGCTCACATGTCTCTAGATTCTTAAATAATCTGAAACTGCCAAAAATGACAGAGGAACAACTCCAATTACTAAATCGTCCCATTTCAATGCAGGAAGTAATCAAAACTATACAATTATCTCCCAATCATAAAACCCCAGGTCCTGACGGATTTACCGCAGAGTATTATAAAAAATGTTCCTATATTCTACAACCATACCTACACAAAGTATACAATAAAGCCTTCACAACAGGACAATTCCCTGAGGACATGCTTAGAGCTTTAATAGTAACAATCCCAAAACCAGGGAAAAACAATCAAGAAGTAAAAAACTATAGACCTATTTACCTGCTTAACGCAGATATAAAAATCTACACGAAGATCTTAGCTCTAAGTTTCCAAAATATACTTCCAGCTCTAATACATAGGGACCAAGTGGGATTCCTCAAAGGTAGACAAGGCCCAGACAATACAACACTGATTCAACACTGTGAAAGCTCAAATGTTTCAGCTATTTTCCTAACAATAGACACGGAAAAAGCGTTTGATAGAATAAACTGGAATTACGCTTTCAAGGTGCTGACTGAATTTGGGATACATGTGGATATCCAGTTGGGGATAGAGGCGTTATATAGCAACCCTACAGCGAATGTATTTGCTAATAGCTCCTTGTCATCAACATTTGGTATTACCAACGGCACCCGCCAAGGATGCCCCTTTTCCCCCCTATTATTCATACTATCGATTGAACCCCTAGCAGAAGCTATCAGACAAGACCCTAATATCAAAGGAATTAAAATAGGTGAAAAAGAATATAAACTGGCATTATTTGCTGACGACATTATATTGACGGTCACGGATCCCCAAAACTCCTTAAAATCTTTTTTTGACTTAGCGTCCTCCTTTGGCACAATGTCTTACTACAAAATTAACCAAGGAAAATCACAAGCCCTACCAATTAACATAAACCCGAACCATCTATCTGAACTCAAAAGCAGATATACATTGGATTGGCAACAATCTGAAATCACATATTTAGGACTACAGATGACATATCCATCGTCCAAACTTTATGAGTCGAACTTTCCTAAATTAGCTATAGATCTATCTAAAGAAATGACTGAGCTCTCAAAAAATATGATATCCTGGCTAGGCAGGATAGCAACCTATAAAATGCTTATCCTGCCGAGATTACTTTACCTCTTTAGGTCACTGCCGATTAAGTACCACAAAGGTACTATAACACTGTGAACTCATCCTTGAAATCATTCATCTGGGGAAATAGGAAGCCCAGAACTGCTTTCAACATAATTACTAGAAATAGCAAAAAAGGGGGACTGGGAGTACCCCACATACAAAACTATCACTATGCTGCGATTCTTGATCAATTGTCTCATTGGTTGTTTGACAATCCAAACAAAATATTGGTCAAAATAGAAAAAGACTTATGCAACCAGCTATCTTTGAGAACCAGGTTGCTTTCAAAAATGTGGGGGCTTCCTCTTCCCCCACCTCCAATAGGAACTATAAAAATATCAGATGAAATATGGTCCTGGTTCATTAGATTCAAGAAGAAAAAGGTATCAAACCCTCTAACAGACTTCCATTTAGACACAATTCAGGATATCGTTTCCAATATCTCTCTAGACTCTTGGAGGGATAGGGGTGTTATCAGCCTGCAAGACCTCTTTACAGGGGGAGTACTCTTGCCCTTTTCAGATTTAAAGTCTAAATATACTTTACAGAAAGAAGACTTTCACAAATATCTGATTATTAGAGATTTTATACACAAACATGACTTCCTGAACAGGCCCACTCTAGAAAAAATGACATTGGTATCCAAACTATTCAAAAAAACTAGAAGTATTTCTACATTGTATAATGAAATACTGGATACTCAAAATATGAAAACTCCCACAGTACTAAAAAAGTGGGAACAAGACCTGAAATTTGAAATTGACAATCAAGAATGGAACAACATCTTTTCCAACCTATATAAATATTTTGGGAGTGTCAATTATAGAGAGGCCCTGATCAAAACATATATGAGGTGGTACTATACCCCAAATAGATTGCATTTGATGTATTCAGACGCCTCAGATAGGTGCTGGAGAAACTGTGGTAAAAAGGGCACTTTATTACATATCCTATGGGAATGCGAATTAATTAAACCCCTATGGAAAGAGGATAAACAAAAACTAGGCAATATAATGGGATACAAAATAATTATATCACCTCAACTAGCCTTACTTCTTTTAGGACTAAACAATTCCCCTATAGAACACAGATCTATAATAGCATATATGATGGTTACCACAAAATTTGTGATAACCAGGCATTGGAGAACGACCACACTACCACACATACAAGAGGTGTTGCAGTCTATTGATACTACTTGCTCTTATGAAAGAGTATTAGCCCGTATCCGGAACAGAATTTCCTCCCATACTGTCTCTCCCACGAGGAGGCGCCTGCTGCCTGATGTTGAGTTTTACTGTTATATACATTGTTTACATATTCTGTACACGCAATTAACTAATGAATGTAAAAATTATAAAAATAAATAAAAATATTGTTGAAGGGAGTAAGGAGAGGTGGATGGAAGTGGCTCTGGCTGCAATCATTATTCATAGTGGTTATCCTCACACTGACCAGTGTGGTAAACCCTGATGGTGGAGCCCCTACCCTGATGGTATTTGGGATGTCTTTGGTGTTATGAGTGTTCTTCAGGTGCAGTGCAGGAGATGCATGTGGCTGGTGTATGGTGCTGGAGTCAGTAACCATGCCAGTTGTAAAGATAAATGTCTCACTTTACTTAGGTGCGGAAGGGAAGTTGTAGTACTTCTTACAGTAACAAAACACAGTTCCAAACAATTCTCAGTGCAAATATTCCCAGATAGCAATGTATAGATATAGACCAGAATGGTGATTGTAATACTCCTTCCTTCTCTCTCGCTGCAGAATCTAAGGCTGGCAATTACGTTTTTACAGGTTTGACTGTAATTCCCAGCTGAGGGGAACAAGATTAAGAAATGGTGGGCCAGACTATGTCCACATATGAAGGGTGTGTTAGCAATGTTCCATTTTTTATTTAAGAATATTGAACGGCACTCCTTTCTTGTTGTTGGTGCTCAGTGGTAAAAATAAGGACATCTAAATACAAAAGTACCACGGCACTCAATTTTGATGCAAAGTTTCAGAGTGAATTTATTTCTCTTATCATTCATCCACCATATAAAGATATAGCGTATAGCATATTGGTTGTAGATTACAGTCTGGCCAACGTTTCGGTCCAATCCTGGACCTTGTTCACGGCCTATATAAGGACATAGAGAATTGAAGGTACAAATAAGTACATGAAATATAATAAATCACTTGTGGATGAAGGTACTTATCTTAAAATAACAAAAGAACGAAAAACGAAGAAAAATAGTCGAGGGTTAGATTAACCATAATATTGTTATGGAGATGCGATTAAGTTCCAGGTTAAACAGATTCCAATACATAAAATAGATTCCAGTACATTAAATAAATCACAATGCATAGGATTTAAATATAGAAGATCCGTTACTAGTAGGTTAAACGAAGCACTATAGCTGGTATCACAATCTAGATATTTAGACACTTTGCATATCACACTATACACATATAATGGTCATATAATGGTCACTTACCACTGTATATCACACTACACATATATATAATGGTCGCTTACCACTGACATCAATGGTTGAATAGAGTGTGTGGATGGCGTGACTGCATTGCCGCCGTGTTGGCTATAAATGTATACAATATGCGCCAAAAGCGCATCCAGAGAGGCAGAGAAGAGTACGCACGCGCAAAGGAAGTGCCGACATCGGGAGGCGTGCGCAGGCGCAGTGAGTTAGATGAAATCGCTTATGGGCAGCTTAGTGTGGGCATCATCAGGTTCAAATGCGCAGGCGCCGGCGCAGGCGCAATGGAAAAAAGGCTAAGTTATGGGCAAGAATGTGAGGGCAAGTGCCCGCAAATTATGAACAGGGGAGTGTGAATAGTCAGGGCATCTAAATAAATAGTCAGGGCATAATGGTGAATCAATGCAGGGACCCTTATTGTGTATATAGATGCATATAGAAATATACAAGTGTATGTGTATATGTAATAGCTAGATTTTTTGAAAAAAGCAGCGGATCAATTCTGAATTGTTATATCATCTATTCATATCATCATTTCTGGATTATCCCTTGTGCCTTTGTCAATGCTAAATTATATACCATGTACAATTGTCCACAAAACTGGGCTAGAGTTGGTATCAAATATACTACCTGGACGTAGAATTCATTTTAGCTGAAAGGAAGGAGAATAATGTAATTAGAACAGGAAAAATGACTACACTAACATATAGCATGTTCCATTGACTGCAATAAAGTCTCTATCAGCCTTATTGACTGACTCAAATGCTTGGCCATGCATTATGATTATGATTACGGGGTGCACTGTGGGAACATTACTATCACTTGGGCACCACAGTTATTACCAGGGTCACTAAGGGTGTATTTTTAATACTGGGTCACTATGGCAGGGATGGCTAACCAGAGGCTTTCCAGCCGTTGCAAAACTGCAACTCCCAGCATGCCCAGACTGTCTACAGCTATCAGCCCACAGTAGTACATGGTGGGAGTTGTAGTTTTACAACAGCTGGAGAGCTGCAGGTTGGCCATCCCTGCACTATCGGGTCAATATTATTAGCGGGAGCACTATATGGGCATTATTATTTTTGGGGAATATAGCGGGCACTATAGGAGCCTTTTTACTGGGTGAATTATTAGGAGCATTACTATTACTGAAGGCACTGTCAGGGGCATTATAAAAAAAAAAGTAGAATATTCGAAAATAAGAATGTATAGCACTATATTCTAAATATTCCCGAAGTGCCGATAGTCGCGATAAATATTTGCAATTCAAATATTCGCGCCCAACACTAGCCAGTACCAGAAACAGCAAACGCCTATTGATTCACAAGGTAAACATTTCAAACCAAACCATGTGTTGGCAGTCTCAAAAATCTCCTGCCAATCACTGTCACAGGGATGTCTGTATGTCTTGGTAGGTCCGTGACAGTATCCCTTCCTTCTACGAGTGACCTCCGGGCACCCAGGACCGACCTTATCCGGGGGAGACCTGTGAAAAGCTTTTACCAAACGACTGGCATTCAAGTCAGATGCCGGTACCCACATCCTCTCCTCAGGTTCATAACTCTTCCAGTGAACAAGATACTGAAGAGATCTACAGAGAGCTCGAGAGTACAATTATTTTGGTTATCTGGAATTCCAAACTGCCGCAACGCCGAATCAGACCACACTGAGACATCCGTCCCTTTCATAGTCATGTCAGTTAAGCGTTTCACCACTGTTGAATAGTTCTGAATAGATTTTCGGTAATAATTGGTGAACACCAAAAACTGCATTAGAGCCTTCAGATTTTTGGGTCAATCCCAGTCCAATACAGCTCGGACTTTCTCCGGATCCATTTGAAAACCTGAAGACAACAACAGGTATCCCAAAAATTGCACCTTGTGAACAGCAAAACACACTTCTCTAATTTTGCGTACAATTTATTATTCCTTAAGATCTGCAACACCTGTCTAATTTGATCCTGATGTATCTCCACATCTGGAGAATAAATTAGTATGTCATCCAAATACACGACTACAAACTTCCCCACCAGGTGATGAAAAATGTTATTCGCAAAATGCTGGAAAGCCGCAAGAGCATTGGTCAACCCAAAAGGCATGAACAGGTTCTCAAAGTGACCCTCAGGAGTACTGAAAGCAGTCTTCTATTCATCCCCTTCCTTGATCCTGACCACAATATATGCCCCCGTTAAGTCCAACTTGAGAACACCTTGGCACCAACAATCTGGTTAAACAAATCAGGAATCAAAGGAAGGGGGGAAGGATCATGGACAGTAATCCGAAGACCTCCATCTTTTTTTTTTTTTTTTACAAAAAAAACCCTGCTGCCACTAGAGATTTGGAAGGTTTTATGCGTCCTTTAGCCAAACTCTCGGTAAAATACTCTCTCATGGCCGTCTTTCAGGTCCGGAAAGGTTATACAACCTAGATTTGGGCAACTTAGCTCCGGGAATAAGGTTGATAAGACAATCATATTCCCGATGTGGAGGTAAATCGTAAACGGATCCATGCTTAAGACGGTATGGCGGTTTATAATGTCACGGATGATGTTGCAGATTGCTGGAACTTATAAATAAACGACTGACTGGCTTGATCCAAAACTAAGGAGCATATTGGTGAGCCCTATAAAACCCTAAGAGCTCTCCTTAACTGCTACACCCATGCAAAGGTCTCAATGGTAGACTATTGCATGCCCACGTACCTAAGGCTGTGTGACACCTGAAAACCCTATAATAGTGAGGGGACATGACCACCGGCTCCCTGCACTGAATACGGACGGAGTCAGGGTCACCTAAAACCAAGCCAGCAAGGAAACACAATAAAGGGGAAAAGACTTATCTGAGCAAACAGCAGCAGCAGCCTCCAGCAGTGAACACTTCATTCAGGAAGAAGTATAAACTGCAAAGTGAGGCAGTATGGGAGGGAATATAAAGGAAGACGATTAGTGTAAGTCAGTGGATTAGGAGTCCCTGCTCTGACTCCATATATAGCTATGTCCATATATGGAGTCAGTGCTTGGGGACACCCAGTGTATTCAAATCCTGATTCTGCCAGGATTTGAACTCACAACCTTCTACATTAGAGGAAAGGACCTTAACCACTCATCTATAAAGCTGAATGATAAACTGTGTCAGAAATACCTCATAGTATTCATGTAGTAAGTATTCCTATACAGCAGAAGTATCATTTTATATTTCACTGCAGGTAATAAAGGCTAAATTAAATGTATATATTTTATATATTTTTTTGTAATTGTAAAAAATGTATGGCACAAAATAAATGTGTAATAAATAAATAAATAAATATATATATATATATCAATATATATATACGATAGATAGATAGATAGATAGATAGATAGATAGATAGATAGATAATCATACTTCTGATATATATCATTGCACAATATGTGGGAAACTACTACTAATGTTTTTAGCCATAATATATTTACATATATTATAATATATATTCTAAATATATAATAATATATGTAAATATATTATGGTTTATATTTAAATTCAACTAAGCCTCTATTTCTGAAAAGTTTCTATTGGGATTTACAGTTTATCATTCAGCTTTATAGCTGAGTGGTTACTGTCCTTGCCTCTAATGTAGAAGGATGTGAGTTCAAATCCCAGCAGAAACTTTTCAGAAATAGAGGCTAAAATAGATTTACATACACTGACTCGAGCATCATGCTCGAGCACACATGGTATACGGGCGAACACATCGATGTGCCGAGCATCGTGATGCTGGAGTCGAACACCAGTTCGGCCAAGCATTCTCGTTCAACACTATTTAAGACAATTGTCAAAGCAATAATCACCCCAATCCAGAATCTGTCTAGCTTGCGAATTGAAGGTTGGCAAACCATGGCAAACCGAAAACCACCGGAGCAGGGAGACCCTCCAACACAAAACATGAGAAAAAATTCCTGATGAAAGTCACTCATTCTTAATCTGATAGCATGCACCGCTTGCGATAAAAACACTTCTGAGCTAGAGGTGCAGAATCAATAGCAAAAAATGAAAAAATAAAATTCTAATGCACTCGGTGACAACCCGTGCATACAGACGAACTGAGCATCAATCAGGTTCACTCCTGCCCCACTGTCAATAAACACCTTAATCCCCACAGATTTTGACTTTAGTGCCACCTCAGCAATCAGGAGAAATTGGGTACTACCAGTCATGCACATTTTCTGACTCTCGTCATACCCCTCCAGATGGGCATTAAACCTTTTTTGGGGGGCTCTGAATGTATAGACATGCTCCGATAAAATGTTCCTCCTGTCTGCAGAAAAAACACACCCCCTTCCTATTACCAGTATGCTAAAAGCGGATCCAAGAATAGATCCCCCTAACTGCATGGGCTCGTCCTCAGACCTAAACTTAGGAGTATCTTCACCCAAAGTGTCAGAGGAGGACAATACTTCATGTGATAGTACGTCCTGAGAGTGAGGGCCCCTAGATCTTTCTTTCAGGTGTCTATCAATGCATATGGCAAGAGACATAGCAGCCTCCAAAGACACCAGAATTTCATGAAAGGCCAAAGTGTCCTTCAGCCTCCCTAATCAACTCTGACAAAACTGGTTATGGAGAGCTGGATCATTCCACTCAGTATCCTAAACTCAAAGCAATAAATCTCAGCAGAACAATCTCCCTGATGAAGGCAACACAGCTTGGTTTTGGCCAGGGATGTCTGATCCGGATCCTCATAGATAAGATAAGACCCAAAGCTTTGAAAAATTAATCCACCGACCGAAGAGACTGTGATCCGGTCGGCAGAGAAAAAGCCCATGACTGTGCATCTTCCTTAAGCAATGAAATAACCACACCGACTCACTGTTTCTTATCCCCAGATGAGTGTGGACGTAGCCTAAAATACAGTTTGCAAGCCTTCCTAAACAAAATGAAATTATTACATTTCCCAAAGAATCTGTCCGGGAGGACAATTTTAGGTTCCAGACAGGCCTGGTTTCTACCACCACCACCAGGACCAACAGCCTGTGGTCTCTGAATCTGCGAGACGGTCATGCTGAGATCAGCTACTTCCAAAGACAGCCCTTGCAACTGTCTGGCCAGTGCAGCAATTGGATCCATGACTGCACTCGAACAAACAAAAAAAATAAAAATTATGGTTTTGGCGGTTTATAGGTTCAGTTGGAGCTGTGTTTGGATCTTGGCTGAGTTCCTGGTACTGCCATAGCTTCTTGGAAGTTAAGTGTTACCTTTCCCTTTGTATTTTGGCTTTTCTGTGTTGCATTTCTTTGTTGTTTTGTATTTGGTCTTAAGGAGACTCCCGTTCATCCTTCCTTTTAGAGGAACAGGATGTTTCATACCTGTCATTAGTACCAGGGTCCTTTAGGGTTAGATAGAACTTTAGGCATTCCTGTGAATGAACTCGCCTACCTCTGGGGTCTGTTCATACTGGTAGTCAGTCAAGGCTTTGATTAGCGTTTTCACTAGGAGATGTCCATCTTCCTTCCCTAGTCTTCAGGCCTTATTTCCTTTTCCCCTTTCCTCCTATGTTTGGTGTGGGCGTTTACCTCCCAAACTAGAATGTGACATTATAAACAGCACAGAATTGTGTGAAAGACAACCATAAATAGGGAATGTTAACTGACCATAAGGGGTGACCAGTACCAGAAACAACACAGACACTTATTGATCCACAAGGTAAACATGTCAAACCAAACCAAATTTTGCCATTCTCAAAGATCTCCTGCCACTCACTGTCTCTGGGAATTCCATATGTCTCGGTGTGTCTGTGACAAGACCTCTACTTAACTTAGGCATTGGCCACGCGACTTGCTGAAATCTATGCCTGCTTCCTTGCTGGCGTAGATTTTCCACGCCAAAAACAGGCATAAAAAATTATAAATGCGATGGGCCGGCCAGCCAGCAGACCTCACTGCCCACACTATGCCTCCTTTTTACACCACCTCAGTAAACTGGCGTGGGGAGAAGTCACAGATTTGGCTGCAAATCCCCTTTGTTACCGAATCTGTGACAAAAATACACCAAAAAGTGGCATACTTCGCATCATAAATATGACCCCCTAAGTTCTTGTTAAAAAGCATATTTTAAAACTCCTAGTATCTCAGCATAAATTAAAGCTAGCAAAGTTTTTCTACTCAATGCTGAGAGTCTCCTGAGAATTACGTGACATACATAGGGTGGGGGACAGTCTTGAAGTGGCACTGTACATTACATTGACTTTCATTGGATGCTTGAGTCAGGTGCTGCCTTACTCAGGTTATGCTGAACTATTGTGTTCCAAGTTTCATTTATGCTTACATGCCAAAGAGAAATTCCAGTACATTATAAGAAACCAGTGACATTTGACTTCAGACAATTGCTTCTTGCTCTCTCAATTATCCGCCAGCTCAACTTTTGCAAGAAAGACTTGTGCAACGTTTAATTGAGGAAGATAGAGATTTTTGGGGTCATTTATCAAACTGGTGTAAAGTAGAACTGGCTTAGTTCCCCACAGCAACCATTCAGATTCCACTTTTCATTTTTGACTGCTCCTTTGGAAAATGAAAGGCGGAATCTGATTGGTTTCTATGAGCAACTAAGTCAGTTCTACTTTACACCATTTGTGACTACTACACATAGCAGCAGATTTTCTAAACATGAAGATGGTGGCTCAGGCTGGATGATAAATCTGTCCTGGTATAGACACTTTTGTAACTTTATACCAGCTACTGGTTGGCTTACCTTGTGACAGAATTTTACCTATAATTGTGGCATAATTTTATTGCAAAGTCTTCCATCCTTAGGCCATTCCCTTATGCCATTAAACCACACCCATTTCAAGCAAACCATACAGCCCGGAGTATAGCGACAATAACGTTAGTAAATAAGTGCATCAAACAGTGCATGCAAAGAGCGGTGGCCATGCCACATGCAATCTGTGCAGCTGCATTGAAGCCCACTGAAGTAAAAAAAAAATTATAATGGTGGCCTGTTGCCCAATATAGTGCATAAGACCAAATTGCAAACACCACACATGTAATACAAAAACATCTTTATTGTGTTTCATTCAAAGACACGCAGCACATGAATATCAAAAATAAGCTAAAAGTCAATGCAGATAGATGCAGATAGATGTTGTGAGACTGATACCCCCCAATCTCTAGGTCCCCATATGTTGCTTACTTATTAATATATCATTATTATAGTTGGATGTAAAATCCCTACTACAAAAATATGAGTTAAGTCACCCACCACTATCAGTGTCCTGTCTATCAATACATGGTATTATGGTACATTCCCCAATATACAATCACATCAACATACATATCAAAGTAATATGGGATCACCAGATCAAGCTATCAGCACACTGTATCACATGAAGATCTAAAGTGCCTCCCTGGCAAGAGCCAAATGTCATACAAAAAATGCACAATGGTAGACAAGCGCTAGAATAGGTGAGACATACAGACCGAGAGCTGGAGGGACAGAACAAACCCAGACGTACGTTTTGCCGTGCTTCCTCTGGTGGCTTGTCGATCTGCTTTTTACCCATACCTATATACCCCATTCAATTCAATTTATCCCTCCTACTTAATTAACCATTTCACCTGTATTGTGGAGACGATAACTCCCGCTAGATGTGGGTAGCGTCTTGTGGAATGGCTGCAAAACCCCACAAAACATCGAGAGATCACCTGCAAGAGGCTAGATCCACAACCAGATCTCGCAGCATCCACCAAACTGGTTCGCTTCCGTCCTCATAGCCCCATGCATACGCACCAAAATGGGGAAGTGAAACTGGCCATCGCACTGCACTGAACATACTGCAGTAGCGGTTCCCGCCCCTTGGTCAGGAACGGACGCCATCTTTAAATAGTGCAAAGTGCCCAGATCAGGCTAAATCCAATATCTAAATCGATGATGAAAGAAAGATAGAAAAACGACCATGTACTTAAAAATTAAATCCCCCAAGGTCCAATAATACAGAGTATGGTTATTATATGTCACATGCTGCAGGGGAGGGGGAGGAGATTAAAGTACAATAAAAACAATTACCTTCCCCCTCATAGATCAGATGGCTGTCATGTTTAAAAAGGGTACAATGCCTACATCAGATACATAACATAGTGAAAAGATATAATTTATACTAAAATACATGATTCAGCTCTATATGTTAAAGGAACTATCCTTGCCCCATCAATTGACACTATTACAGAATGTAAGTATATAAGATCTGCAAAAAGTCTATAATTCCATCACATATTATCTGCAATAAATACACATAAATATTTCATCCAAAATGTAGAATATCGAGAAGGGGTGCATAATCCTGAACAGTAAAGCCATGATTGTAAGTGTAAAAAGATAAAAAAAACAACATGACAGACATATAACATATCCATTCCTATAAATGTTTTCCATCACTCTAAACGAGGAAAAATTTAAGTGCCAAAGTGCTTAAGTGAACTTGACCATGTATGTTAAAACATGCAAGAAAACCCATCATTAATTAACCTTTTGATTACCATATAAGGTATACATAACTTTAGTGGTGAACATCGTCTTTAGTAGGAAAATAAACCCCTTGTCCCTAACATCAATTTCAGCCTGAAATTCAAAGGCCTGTTCAGTTGAGCAAATTCTCCTCACTCTCAACAACTGACCAACCGGTATACTGTTAATAAGATTACCTGGGTGAGCTGACTTCGCCTGTAATAAGGCATTCACTGAAGTGTGTTTTCTATAGAAGCCCGTCATAATCCGACCCTCACCATCAATCTGCAAACACACATCCAGGAAGTCCAAGCAGGTCCGGCTTGTCTTGAAGGTAAATTTAATATTCATATAATTTCTATTAAGTTGTTGTATGAACGATCCAAACTCCTCTTCTATGCCCTGCCAAATAATCAAAAGGTCATCAATATAGCATCCCCAGTATTATACTCCATCGGCAGGGGATCTGTCTGGAAGATCTCCCTCTCCCACCACCCAGGAAAAAATTTGCATATGAGGGCACACATGGCGCCCCCATTGCATTTCCATGGAGCTGAAGGAAGAAAGATCCCCAAACAAGAAGAAGTTATGGGTCAGGACAAATTCAAGTAGAGACATAATAAACTTATGTCCATGTTGGTAGTCTGGTAGTCTGTAGGAAGAAATTTGCAGCCTTCAAGCCATATTGGTGTCTAATTAAGGTGTACAATGACTCTACATCACACGTCGCAAGAATCATATCAGATTCAAATTGGATCTCCTCCACTTTCTTCAGTATGTCAGTAGTATTCTTTAAATATGATGGAAGACCCTCCACTAAAGGATGAAAGAAAAACTCAACATTTTTGCAAATAGGATGGTTCAAACCATTAATACCTGATACTATTGGTCTCCCTGGGGGTAGGAATTACTGGATATTCCAACATTAAGTATGAATATTGTATTGTAGAGGATGAGATCAACTTCTTTGGTAAATTTCACAGTAGGGTTATAGGTAAATTTTTTATAGCAGTTCTAATCATTTAATTGCCACCATGCCTCCTTTTCATACATAGACCTAGGCCAAATAACAATATTGCCCCCCTTATCCGCTGGTTTTACTACTACTCTGTCCAAGCCTTCATTTCCTTGAGTGCCCTTTTCTCTCCTCTAGTGAAATTATCATTTATTATAGTATTACGGTTCTTTGCCAGTTCCCCACATACCAATCAAACAAATAGTTTGATACTTGGGAATAGGGATAATGCCGTAAAGTTTGAAGATTTTGTTATTAGACTCACCAGATCTGTTGGATTCCTCCACCCAGAGTAGTGAGGGTGGTTAAAGCCTCTTGTTCCACAGAGGTTGGGAAATTGAAGTCCATTTTTTTACTAAAAATCTTCTTAAAAACAAGTTTCCTCGCAAAGAGGAGCACATCCTTTACTGTTGTGAAATGGTCAGAATTGCATAAAGGTGAAAATGATAAAATCGATATTTGATCCGGAGTCAGGTAAATT
Organism: Bufotes viridis; assembly: GCA_033119425.1. Lineage (NCBI taxonomy): Eukaryota > Metazoa > Chordata > Amphibia > Anura > Bufonidae > Bufotes > Bufotes viridis. Next base: position 164,351,709 of record CM065592.1, read on the forward strand.
AATTACCTGTAGTGTCTGTTGGGTCGTTTATTGGTGTCTTTTGCCCACTGGTTGTTGGAAATTACCAAATTTCCGTTTATTAAACCTCTTACGATATCTCCTTGATCCATGAGTAGAGGTATCCCCCTCTTCACTAGCTGATGTTATAGATGAAATAGATGTTTTTATAGCAGTTCTTCCTTGTTCATTATTTTTCTAATAGTAGACTCTATTGTTTTCCACATCTAGGAGGTCACGTTGGAATTTTTTAACTTTAGTAGATTTGATCTGCTTATCCTAATTCAAAAATGCTTCTTCCATCTCTGTATGTCTCACCTATTCTAGTGCTTGTCTACCATTGTGCATTTTTTGTATGCCATTTGGCTCTTGCCAGGGAGGCACTTTAGATCCTCCTGTGATACAGTGTGGTGATAGCTAGGTCTGGTGATTAGTGATGAGCGGGAGGTGCCATATTCGATTTTGCGATATTTTGTGAATATTTAATTGAATATTCGTCATATATTCATCGAAATCGAATATTCATCATTATTCTATTTATCGCAAATATGCAATTTAATTGTTCACGTATTGCGAGTTGAACTTTGAACGGGGTATAAAGGCAACTTTACTATTGGTTGGCTATCTAGAACTAACGAAGATAACAAATATAGCGCTATATTCTCTATATTTGTTAATTCTAGCAAGCCAACCAATAGGAAAGTTGACTGTACCCAGCTCTAAGTTGGATTTGCAATGCAAGAATATTACTTTGCTTATTTTTTTCCAATAAATAGAATAATGACTCAGTATTCCATTTATTGCAAAAAATAGGTAAAGTAATATTCTCGCATTGCGCATCCAACTTAGAGCTGTCTATAGGCAACTTTCCTATTGGCTTGCTAGAATTAGCGAATATAGAATATAGCACTATATTCGTATTCGTTATATTCGTTATTCTGCCCAGCCAAACAATAGTAAAGTAAATTGCATATACCCCGCTCTAAGTTGGATGCGCAATGCAAGTAATATTAGTTAATATTCTCGCATTGCGCATCCAAGTTAGAGCTGTGTATGGGCAATTTTACTTGGCTTGCTAGAATTTACAAAGATAACGAATATGAATATAGCGCTATAGTTTTTACCTTCTTTAATGGTGAAGATAGAGAACATTTCGCTATCTTCTTTCTTAATTAAGATAACGAATATAGCGATGTATTCTCTATCTTCGTTAATTCTAGCAAGCCAACCAATAAGAAAGTTATACCCCGTTCAAAGTTTCATTCGCAGTACACGAATATTACATAATAATAATGATATATTGATAAGTAAGCGACGTATGGGGACCTAGAGATTGAAGGGTATCACTCTCACAGCATCTATCTGCATTGACTTTAAACTCATCATTTTTGATATTCATGTGCTGTATATCTTTGAATGAGACACAATGAAGATGTTTTTGTATTACATGTGTGGTGTTTGGTCCTATAGATATGTTTCCACACATGACTTTTTGTTGTATGGTGATTTTTGTTTGTTTTTCTCCCATTATATTGCATGTAACAGAATACAGTCATAATTCTTGCTTTAAATAACTAGTGGGTGGTTAAATGGATAAAACTGCCCCCTTGTGCACTGCATTTCTTCAGGGCATGGATAAAGTCGAATATTGTGGAGGAGCAGGGGGCCATCAGCTCCCCCATTCTATTCACTCCGGGTAACTTAACGCAGGTATGATGCTGTCACATTATCAAGTCTGCTTGTGCCAGCCTGTTGATAGACAAGTCCACTGGCTAGAAGAGGTTTTTCTTTTAAATGTTTGGGGCACTTATCTGTGTGTGAGGTACTAAGGAGGCACTGTAATATTAGTGGTTTACTAAGAGTGTACTATAACTCTGCATTGGCAGTAAGATGGTACTTTTAAAGGGGATGAAAAATGTATGTAAAAGGTAGTACAGGTGAAGTGGGTGATGTAAGTGAGGAGGCAAAGATATCTTGGCAGCCAACTCAACAGACAAGTCATGTTTGGGCGAAGTCATCATGGGCATCTGAGTCATAGAGAAGAAAATAAAAAGTCTGCAATGAAGAAGAAAATACAAAGTAAACAACTACAATCAGAGAAGACACCTGAAAGTTAATGGATGTGACTTTATGGTAATCACTCATGGACTTTGGGAGAGAATACTTGCTGACTACTATGGTTAGCATTTGATTTCTCCCAGAAAAGCAGTGCTAGGACAGGTTTTACAGTACAGTAGACTTGGCTGACCAGAGGATGTGGCTGCCTTTAATTGGGGAGAAACAATCCCAGTCTCCTCTTCAGAAGCGGAGACCAGGAACCTTTTCCTATGTGCAGCCTGCCGTAATAGGAGCCACGAGAATAGGGGAAATTTGGTCAGAGTTCTATAATGAATTTTATTTCCAGCCATCCCATTTCCCTTGAGAAAATCTTGTATATGCTGCTGCCATTGAGGGATTTATTTTAGAAAACAGCGTAATCCATAACTAGTACCCCAAAGCTTTCCAATTAGTAGTTGTAAAACTCAAGGGCCCCACAGCGTACTCTTACACTGGGCCTTCGGATATCCATCTCTGCTTGCAATTATCGGTTCTAATTGGAAACTGTACATGATTTATTTTACTGAAAAGCTAGGGTATAGTAGCAACATCTGCATCGTCCCTTGACCTAAAACACTCTGTAGACACACAAGTCCCTTTTACCACTACCAATATCTACAGTATATCATAATCAATTGTGTTAAAGTAAACGTCTTGTGATGGAGGGAATAGAATATACCACAGAGTGGCAGAGTTAGGGTGGGTTCACATCAGCGTTATGTATTCCATTATGGCTTTCCGTTATAACATGGTTATAATGGAAAATAACGGAATCCATAAGACGGAAGTCAAAACGGCAGCCTTTAAGAGGCTGAGCAGGTTGATATATAGATTTGTGAGAAAAGATTCAGTAAAACTTATAATTTATACATGTAAATTCCTGCTCATTGTGAGCTTTGAAGTCATGGAGGCTCCTATCAGTGATGACAGCCTTCCCTCTATGACTGTGTATACAGAGAGAGCTGTATGGAGGAGGAGGCCCTATCAGTGATGACATCCTTCCCTCTATGACTGTGTATACAGAGATAGCTGTATGGAGGAGGAGGTCCTATCAGTGATGACAGCCTTCCCTCTATGACTGTGTATACAGACATAGCTTTATGGTGGAGGAGGCCCTATCAGTGATGACATCCTTCCCTCTATGACTGTGTATAAAGAGATAGCTGTATGGAGGAGGAGGTCCTATCAGTGATGACAGCCTTCCCTCTATGACTGTGTATACAGAGAGAGCTGTATGGAGGAGGAGGTCCTATCAGTGATGACAGCCTTCCCTCTATGACTGTGTATACAGACATAGCTGTATGGTGGAGGAGGTCCTATCAGTGATGACATCCTTCCCTCTATGACTGTGTATAAAGAGATAGCTGTATGGAGGAGGAGGTCCTATCAGTGATGACAGCCTTCCCTCTATGACTGTGTATACAGAGAGAGCTGTATGGAGGAGGAGGTCCTATCAGTGATGACATCCTTCCCTCTATGACTGTGTATACAGAGAGAGCTGTATGGAGGAGGAGGTCCTATCAGTGATGACATCCTTCCCTCTATGACTGTGTATACAGAGAGAGCTGTATGGAGGAGGAGGTCCTATCAGTGATGACATCCTTCCCTCTATGACTGTGTGTACAGAGAGAGCTGTATGGAGGAGGAGGCCCTATCAGTGATTGACATCCTCCCCTCTATGACTGTGTATACAGAGAGAGCTGTATGGAGGAGGAGGCCCTATCAGTGATGACATCCTCCCCTCTATGACTGTGTATACAGAGAGAGCTGTATGGAGGAGGAGGCCCTATCAGTGATGACATCCTTCCCTCTATGACTGTGTATACAGAGAGAGCTGTATGGAGGAGGAGGTCCTATCAGTGATGACATCCTTCCCTCTATGACTGTGTATACAGAGATAGCTGTATGGAGGAGGAGGTCCTATCAGTGATGACAGCCTTCCCTCTATGACTGTGTATACAGAGAGAGCTGTATGGAGGAGGAGGTCCTATCAGTGATGACATCCTTCCCTCTATGACTGTGTATACAGAGATAGCTGTATGGAGGAGGAGGTCCTATCAGTGATGACAGCCTTCCCTCTATGACTGTGTATACAGAGAGAGCTGTATGGAGGAGGAGGTCCTATCAGTGATGACAGCCTTCCCTCTATGACTGTGTATACAGAGAGAGCTGTATGGAGGAGGAGGTCCTATCAGTGATGACATCCTTCCCTCTATGACTGTGTATACAGAGAGAGCTGTATGGAGGAGGAGGTCCTATCAGTGATGACATCCTTCCCTCTATGACTGTGTATACAGAGAGAGCTGTATGGAGGAGGAGGTCCTATCAGTGATGACATCCTTCCCTCTATGACTGTGTATACAGAGATAGCTGTATGGAGGAGGAGGTCCTATCAGTGATGACATCCTTCCCTCTATGACTGTGTATACAGAGAGCTGTATGGAGGAGGAGGTCCTATCAGTGATGACATCCTTCCCTCTATGACTGTGTATACAGAGAGAGCTGTATGGAGGAGGAGGTCCTATCAGTGATGACATCCTTCCCTCTATGACTGTGTATACAGAGAGAGCTGTATGGAGGAGGAGGTCCTATCAGTGATGACAGCCTTCCCTCTATGACTGTGTATACAGAGAGAGCTGTATGGAGGAGGAGGTCCTATCAGTGATGACAGCCTTCCCTCTATGACTGTGTATACAGAGATAGCTGTATGGAGGAGGAGAATGTCCTATCAGTGATGACAGCCTTCCCTCTATGACTGTGTATACAGAGAGAGCTGTATGGAGGAGGAGGTCCTATCAGTGATGACATCCTTCCCTCTATGACTGTGTATACAGAGATAGCTGTATGGAGGAGGAGGTCCTATCAGTGATGACAGCCTTCCCTCTATGACTGTGTATACAGAGAGAGCTGTATGGAGGAGGAGGCCCTATCAGTGATGACATCCTTCCCTCTATGACTGTGTATACAGAGAGAGCTGTATGGAGGAGGAGGTCCTATCAGTGATGACAGCCTTCCCTCTATAACTGTGTATACAGAGATAGCTGTATGGTGGAGGAGGCCCTATCAGTGATTGACATCCTCCCCTCTATGACTGTGTATACAGAGAGCTGTATGGAGGAGGTCCTATCAGTGATTGACATCCTTCCCTCTATGACTGTGTATACAGAGGTAGCTGTATGGAGGAGGTCCTATCAGTGATGACATCCTTCCCTCTATGACTGTGTATACAGAGAGAGCTGTATGGAGGAGGTCCTATCAGTGATGACAGCCTTCCCTCTATGACTGTGTATACAGAGAGAGCTGTATGGAGGAGGAGGTCCTATCAGTGATGACAGCCTTCCCTCTATGACTGTGTATACAGAGATAGCTGGATAGAGGAGGAGGATGTCCTATCAGTGATGACAGCCTTCCCTCTATGACTGTGTATACAGAGAGAGCTGTATGGAGGAGGAGGTCCTATCAGTGATGACATCCTTCCCTCTATGACTGTGTATACACATATAGCTGTATGGAGGAGGGTGTCCTATCAGTGATGACATCCTTCCCTCTATGACTGTGTATACAGAGAGAGCTGTCAGTCACTGATAGGACCTTCCCTCTATGACTGTGTATACAGAGATAGCTGTATGGAGGAGGAGGTCCTATCAGTGATGACAGCCTTCCCTCTATGACTGTGTATACAGAGATAGCTGTATGGAGGAGGAGGTCCTATCAGTGATGACATCCTTCCCTCTATGACTGTGTATACAGAGAGAGCTGTCAGTCACTGATAGGAGCCTCCTTCACTTCAAAGCCCAGAATAAGCAGGAATTTAAATTAATGACATACTGAATCTTTTTCCACAAATCTATATATCAGTCTGCTCAGCTTCTCCTGCTCTATAACATGCAGTGTGGTGATGGCGGGGCAGGGCCACATTTTTCATCTTCTACTACTTTTGGCATGGAAGAAGACTGAAATCCACAACAGCCAGGTGCTGGCATAGATCAGCCTATGACCCTCTGTCTAGTTCACAAGTTGTTCTCCCTTGGACCACTAATGGTAGATACTAACCACTGCATACTGGGAACAACCCCAAAGGTCCTATCATTTTGTAGATGATCTGACCCAGTTGTCTAAGGCTTGTTTCACACTGCCAGCAGGCTGTATGTGCATAAAAAATTCTGCATGCAGCGGTATTTTTCTGGCCGATTCTCGGCATGTTTGCTGGATCGCGTCCGGATCACTGCCGGGCTCCATTTTGGTAATGGGGCTAGACTGTATTCCGGTAGCGTCTGGCAATGCTGAATCCAGATGGCTGCTCCTGGCTGGAACAGCCTGGTGAATCAGGAAACGCAAATGTGAAACAAGTCTAACAATCGCAATTTGGCCCTTATGAAAGTCGATCTTTATGCTTGACCATTTTTCCTCCTTCCAATAAATCAACTTGAAAAACTTACTGTCTACTTGCTGCCTAATATATCCCATCCCTTGACAGGTGCAATTGTTATTTAATTGACTTGCCAGTGGTTTTAATCCCTTGGTGACATCTGTTATACATGTATGGGTATCAGCTCAGAGCTTAAAAAAAAAAAAAGTAACTCACAATCCCCACAGACTGCAATACTATACTATACAATGTAACATGGGACCACAGTTATCATACAGATAGGCGACTTTTGTGGAGTGAAAAAGTCTCCAATTGCATATTTGCAACTTTTTCAATGGCATTTGCACAAAAATATTTCCTCGCCACTTTCCTAAAATGGGAGTGTAGTGATGACCGGAATGGGGACAGCAGCCCCGCCACATTTTTCATCTTCTACTCCAGTTTTCTGGCATGGAAGAAGTCCGAAATCACAACAGCCAGGTGCTGGCATAGATTTCAGTTCAGGCGCATGGACAGCTGGAGGCATACACCTCGTCATAAATGAGAAGCAGCATCCGCCGGTGCGCCTGGTAATCATAGCCTGAAGTACACCACCAGGCCATGATAAAGCGCACATTGAATGCTTTTTGTTTCCAATTTCACTCCACTCCTGTTTTTCAATACATGATATGGTAAACTAAATGGTACCATTAAAATGCAACCATTAAAATACATCATTTGGCTATGAGAAAAGGTTATGACTCTTGGAAAATGGAGAGGAAAAACAAAAACGATGGATAGGTAGATAGGTAGATAGATAGATAGATAGATAGATAGATAGATAGATAGATAGATAGATAGATATGAATGTATGGTGCATTTCGGCTTAGCATTCAGCATTATGAATTTAACCAATAGCAGGTTATTATAACACAAGTATTTATAATTAGGTCATTAAGCTTAGCAATAACTCAATTAGCAAACACTACACATATAAGCGTAAGTTAACAAAACATATGAGTTCACCTTTTAAGAATCTTACAGGAAGAATAAAGGATCTTTTATATTACCTGCTTTTCCTTGATTTCAAATTATGTGTTCTATTGTGTTTTATTTTACTATTGTTAGGTCTTGGCCATTGGCCAATGTAATTGAATGGAATTTTTAAGAGGTTTAACTTGAATAGAAATGAGAATGGGGTTACACAGTTTAACCCTTACACGTGTTTCTGCTCACAGCTTTACCCGCATGCTTATTTTGCACTAACCCAGACTGCAGCTATTCAATATATTAAGAGAAACCACAAACATCCGTTGACTAATCCTGTGCAATTTGTGGCTGTTTTTCCTTGCTGTCACGATCGTGATTTAGCCAATGTAGATTGAGTACACTTTTGAAAAGTCATTTGTCAATGACATTTTGTCATTTGAACATTACGTACCAAACAAAATTGACTAACACTGTTAGTATTGGTTAACCCACTGCATCACAATGGTTTTTCAAGATTTCCTTCCCGACATCTGCCATACATGTGCATCAGGTTTCAGGTCATTAAAAATGCCACCCACTCAGAGCCTGAGTGGGTGCCATCAATGGCAAATTATAATAGGGGCGTTTGGGTCGGCAGCCACATACTGCAGCAGGGCACGGGAGTGCATAGTTCCCTTTCCCGAAGCCGATTACCGCCATAGGCCTCTTTCACACGAGCGTGTCCGGATTAAGTCCGGATGCGTTGCGGATGCGTTCAGTGAAAACTGTGCGATTTCACAGGCAAAGCCATTCAGTTTTGCCTGCGATTGCGTTCAGTTGTTCAGTTTTTTCCGCGCGGGTGCAATGCGTTTTGACGCGTTTTTCACGCGCGTGATAAAAAACTGAAGGTTTACAAACAACATCTCCTAGCAACCATCAGTGAAAAACGCAACGCACCCGCACTTGCTTGCGGATGCAATGCGTTTTTCATGCAGCCCCATTCACTTCTATGGGGCTAGGGATGCGTGAAAAACGCAGAATATAGAACATGCTGCGATTTTCACGCAACGCACAAGAGATGCGTGAAAAAAAATGCTCATGTACACAGACCCATTGAAATGAATGAGTCAGGATTCAGTGCGGGTGCAATGCGTTCACATCACGCATTGCACCCGCGCGGAAAACTCGCTCGTGTGAAAGGGGCCATAGGCTTCAGGCTTAGTAGGCCTGAGGCCTATGCATTAAATCCCAACACAGACGGGCATGATGACGTGATGCCATAGTGCGCCTGGACATAGATGAGTATACAGCTTTTAGTTTATTTTTTGTTTTTTTATTTAAAATTTTATGTACCAACTTGGGGGACATTACTGGGGGGGTTACAGGAGGACATATTGCTATATTGGGGCTGGCTGTGTGAGGACATATACTATATTGGGGGTCGCTGTGTGGGGACATATTACTATATTGGGACTGGCTGTGTGGGGACATATTACTATATTGGTGCTAGCTGTGTGTGGGTAAATGACTATATGGCGGCACTGTGGGGACCAATTACTATATGGCGGCTGTGTGGGGGCAAGTTACTATATGGGGGCTGTGTGGTGGCAAATCACTGTGTGGGGGGAAATTACTAAATTACTATGTGGGGGCTGTGTGTGGGCAAATCATTATGGGGGGATTACTATGTGAGGGCAAATTATTATGGGGGATTAATATGTGGGGGCAAATTATTATGGGGGGATTACTATGTGGGGGCAAATTATTATGGGAGGGATTACTATGTGGGGGTAGTGTGGGGGACCTTACTGTGTGGGGAAAAATTACTTTAAGGGGGCAGTGTTGAAGAAATTACTGTGTGGGGGCAAATCACTATGGGGGATTACTATGTGGGTGCTGTGTGGGGGAAATTACTGTGTTGGGGCAGGGTGGTGGAAATTACTATGTGGAGGCAAATTACTTTGGGGGGTTAACTATGTGGGGGCAATTACTGTGTTGGGACAGTGTGGGGGGAAATTACTGTGGGGGGATTACTATGTAGGGGCATTGTGGGGGATACTACTGTGTGGGGGCAAATTACTATATTGGGGCAGTGTGGGGAAAATTACTGTGTGGGGGGAAAATTATTATATGGGGTCAGTGTGGGGGGTGTTACTATTAGGGATGCACTGTAGGGGCAATACTATTACAGGGACATATTAGGGGACATTATTTTTGGGGACACTATACAGGGATTATTACCTGGAGCACAATATAGGGTGTTATTATTACTGGGGGCACTCTAGGGGGACATTATAACGGCTGTGGACACTATAGGGACATTTGAGGTAATTTACTAAACTGGTGTAAAGTAGAACTGGCTTTCATTTTTGACAGCTCCTTTAGAAATCCAGTTCTACTTTACACCAGTTTGATAAATGACCCCAATTATGTCTACTAGGGTCACAATTTTTTCAGCAGTATAGTACATGGGGCATTGGCGACCACAACGGGCACAGTATTGGGAGTGGCAGCAGGATGACATTGTTGGGACACCAGGATGGGAAAGTTGATGGAAAAATTGAGAAATCTAACATGTCTGTGTAACAACCTCTGTATAGAATAGATGCGGCTGAAAGAATTTGTCATGGTGGTCTGGGTCAAGCAGAGGAGAAGAGGAAAGAGAAGGTCTACATGACAGGGGATGTCACTGGATGTAAGAGGTATGTGGTGCTGTAGTCTTCTCCAAGTCTTTTTCATTATAATTTTATGTATTTTAAATTTGGCTCCTACATTTTTCAGTTAAGCAGCCAATTTGGGGTAATTGAGGTATTTTTCTAGTCTGGAGCACTGTGTGATGTCATAGATGAATGTGATGTCATATGGCCTAGGAAGAGACGGGGCGCTCACGAAGCCCCACAGCCTCTTCATACAAAAAAAAACTAAAATGGAGGTAGGGGCCTCAAGTTGGGTAGACAGCCCCAGGCCTATCATGCACTTAATCTGCCCCTGGGCGCCATCGTTGCCAGGCGCCTGCTGTTTTACACAGTAGACACCCAGGGCAATCTGTAATTGGAGACAATTCTTATCACAGAGTTTTAACCCTCAGATGTTCTGGTCATTAGCGACTCTCGGCAGCTACTTACCCAGAGCGCTGGGCACCTGGTGATGGGATGACCCTCCTGCAAAGTAATTTTGAGCTATGTGGTTGCTATGGCAGCCTGGGACCTTATGAAGGCTTCAAGGACTGCCATTGGCTGTGGAAGAGCCTAATTTGAACGCAGTGATGGTAAACCATTGCAGTCTATGGTTCAAGCATTATAATGATCATATGTTAAAATTTCCTAGAGGGACTAAAAATAAAGGTAAAAAAAAGTTCATAAAAATAAAAAAATAAAAACAAAGGTAATTGGTATGACCGTTTACACAAATGCCTGAATTATTAACCAGTTTCATGTCAAGAACCTATCTCATCTACATTCCTGCAGGCTCGCAATTCATTAGTCAAGGATGTATCTTGCACGTTCTTGCCACTGATGGCTGGATCTCAGACTTTGACCTCACTGGGTCCTTCTCTCTTCATGTAGGCTGAAAGGTGGAGGTCCAGGTATCCTGGCAGCTAACGATTCAAGCCAGGTCTTATTTAAAAGCTGACATTCTAAGCTTTATTTATCATGGCTAATTCCACAATCCTGCCCTTATTTCAGACCAGTCTAGATTGTGAGCTTTAAAATAAGACCTAGCTTGAATCTCTAGCTGCCAGGGTACCTGAACCTCCCCTTTTTCAGCCAGCTGAGATGTCACCCAGCCTACATCAAGACAGAGGAATGTGCTAACAAGCTGCACAGAGGAGAGACATAGATTGTTTCTCCCTGTGTAACTGCTCATTCCCCCAGTGTAGGAAGGACTACTTTTCATGTTATCAAATCCTTTTATTCATTAATCACAAAGCATACTTGCTCTCATATATGTAGGTCTTTTTATTCAGAAAATGAGTGAAAAGATGAGTGCTTATTCATGTAATCACCCCTCTGTGTCTAATTAGGCCATTTATTGATGTAATGACCCAGACATTTACAGGTGTCCAAATCACAGTGCTAAATAAATTGCACTTGACATAAAGTTTAGATTTTACACTGTTCCTATTCTGTCATGTTCTTATTCTGTGTTAAATTATATACTACAGTGCTTTAAAAAAGTACTCCCATCCCTTGAACTTTTCCATATTTAATTTCGTTACACACATAAATGTGAATGTATTTTTGGGGGGATTTTATATGATAGACCAAAACAAAATAGCAAATATGTGTGTGGGACCACCTTTCACTGCAGTTATGAGTCATTTGGGGTATGTCTCTACTAGCTTTGCACATCTAGAGGCTAAAATCTTTGCCTATTCTTTGCAAAATAGCTCAAGCTCACTAAGATTAGGTATAGGGTGTCAATGAACAGCAATTTCTTGTCACAGATTGTAAATGGGATTTAGGTCTGGACTTCGACTAGGACATTCTAACTAACTAAATGTGCTTTGATCAAAACCATTCCATTGCAGCTCTGGCTGTAAGCTTAGGGTCATTGGCCAGCTGGAAGGTAAAACTAGTCTCAAGTGAAACGAGGAAGGTGCCCCAGTCTCAAGTCTTTTGCAGCATTTACCATGTTTTCCTCCAAGATTGTCCTGTATTTAGCTCCATCCATCTTCTCATCAACTGACCAGCTTTCCTGTCCCTACAGAAGAAAAGCATCCCCACAGCATGATCCTGCCACTACAACGTTTTAAGGTGGAGATGGTGTGTTCAAGGTAATCGGCAGTGTTATTTTCCACCACACATAGCATTTTACATTTAGGCCAAAAAGTTCAATTTTGGTCTCATCTGACCAGAGCACCTTCTTCAACATTTTTGCTGTGTCCCCTACATGGCCTGTGGCAAACTTCAAATGGGAATTCTGAAGGCTTGCTTTCAAAAATGGTTTTCTTCTTGCCACTCCTGTGGACAGATTCTCCCACCTGAGCTATGGATCTCTGCTGCTCCTCTAGAGTGACCATGGGCCTCTTGGCTGCTTCTTTAATTAGTGCTCTCTTTGCCTGAGCTGGCAGTTGGACAGCTATGTGTTGGTAGATTTGCAGTTGTGCCATACTACTTCCATTTTCAGATGATGGATTGAACAGAGCTTTGTGAGATGTTCAGAGCTTGGGATATATTTTTGGGGATTTTTTTAAACCTAACCCTGCTTTACACTTCTCCACAGTTTTATCCCTAACCCATCTGGTGTGTTTCTTGGTTTTCATGATGCTGTTTGATTACTAATGTTCACTAACAAACTCCTGAGGGGTTTGTAGTTTTGTAGTTACACTGAGAATAAATTACACACAGATGGACTCTATTTACTAATTAGGGGACTTCTGAAGGCAATTGGTCACACTGTATTTTATTTAGGGGTATCAGAGTACAGGGAGCTGAATACAAATGCACACCACACATTTCAGATTTTTATTTATTAAACATTTTAAAAAACTTATTACTTGTCACTTCACACATTCTTGCTACTTTGTGTTGGTCTATCACATAAAATCCCCCAAAAATACATTTAAGTTTGTTGAGTAAAGTGAAAAAATGTCAAATTGCAAGAAGTATGAATACTTTTTCAAGGCACTGAACATATAGGTAAGTGTACAGATTTACAAGTTATGGGTTTGGAACATATCCTTTCTTCCATTAGGGAAAGGGAAGAGTCTGGGTCAATCGTGTGGCTTCTTGAGGTATACATGAGGAATTACTGCAAACAGATTTAGGCTACTTTAACACTTGCGGCACAGCTATCCGGCAGGCTGTTCAGGGTTAGATATTTTAGTTGTGGAATAAATACACATTTCAATTATTATTGTCCAATGCGTGTGCCAGCTTAAACTTGAGTAATTGCTCCTATTTCCCTTTTTGAGTTTACAGATAGCCAATTCAAAGCTAGAGCACCCACGTTGTCTGGTTGTCAATTGACAGGGAGCCGCTATTTTATTTATTTTACTATGCCTCTGTGCTGACTGTGTTAAAAGAAAGAACACACCATAACGATTGCTTATTGCTACAAGGAATAAACTGTGATGATGTCCTAACTCCCAAAAAATGAGTTTTTGTGTGTAATGTGTGCAAAAATTAGCTAATGATAAATGTATAAAAAAATGTTCTAAAAAACTATTGGGGACATTTATCAAATCAGATACTTCACAAATTTCTAGTTTAACATTGCAGCAAGTCGTGTTGATTTTGGCATTTTATGTGACATTTGGTGATCCTTGCCAAATGTTTAAGGGGCAAAAGTGAGATTAGATCTGCATTATAGCTCATTTAATATGTGCGGCTTTTAGAAAAGTTGCATCTCCACACCAGGCAACCCCCATGGTGTTCTTTTACACATATAAGTGTAAACAACATTGCAGTCACCCCTAATATATTATAAAGGTGCACTATTTCATAAATGTGGCAAATAGATAGCAAGCAAAGACAGACTTAAAAACACAAAAACAACAGCAAATAATAAATGTCTCCTAATATGTGTACCTAAAATAGTCATAAAATGTTTGTGTTAAATATATACTGTATATATTTCATAAATGAATATAAAAATATAAACAATTGTGCTACTCACCATTCATGTTCCAAATGTTATACATCCATTTTATAACCTCAAAAATATTAAGTAAATCAACTAAGGCTACTAGGGCTCAGTAGACCTGCAGTTTGCAGCGCTTACTGTAGTCTCTGATCCCCCGCGGTCACACAGAGAATTAAAAAATGCCCCAAATCTATAATTTTTAACCCCCCCTGCACCCTGCAATATTACTGTCCCCGCGGGTGGTGCAGGTGGGGGGAATTGCAGGCAGTACGGCGGGCGGGCAGTGCCGTATGGAAGGGGTTAAACTGCTGACATCTGTACAGCACAGATGTCAGCAGTTTATAGCAGAGGGTCAGCAATGTGCATAAGGGGAACATAGGGTTAGGCACGGGGACGGGGGGTCACCATCAGGTGATTCCTCCGGGATAAGGTTTTAGTCAGGGACTGTATAGGGATAGATCATACCACACTCCCCTTATATACCCGGCCTTCGTATATACCCTTCCCTTATGTTCCCAATGATTGATGATATCCTCTCTTTAGATATATTGTGATTTTGGGATTTTTTGTACATTACTTAAGGGCAATTTCGCCAATTTTAATAGGATTTAATAAAATATTGGTTTTAAGGTTCCTTTTTTTCTAGGTAATATTGCACTTTAATTACTAGGACCTAAATATCGGGCTACATCTTTTTTGCTGCTGTTGTTTCTAAAATGCTACATTCAGGCTACATTCCATATCAGCTGGTGGTGCTGGTTGTTGTGGCGTGCTGACAAAACTTTTCCACATTTTGGTCATGCTAACCCTCCCTTCTGAGGTGCTGGCGGTGCCCTAGCTGCGTTGGTGACTTCTTCATCCTCCTCCTCTGCCTTCGTCTTGCGCTTCCACTGAGCCCCCGATGTCAGGTGTGAATGTCATCACTAGTGCGTCTTTCAGCATGTGCTTGTACTTGCGCATCTTCAGATCACGCTCCAGTGACGGAATTTAGGTCAGTGCATTGTCCTTGTAGCAGGAATCATTCGCTACGCAGGCACTGCAGCATGTGTGCCAGGCTGCCCAGAGGCAACGACAATTTGTCCCCTGTGGGAGGTGTATTGTCAGGATATAGTGAGTACTAATAGTAAGCAACTATTGGTGGGCGATTCTATCATAAGAGATGTGAAGTTTGATAAAAATGGTTTTGTGAGATGTCTCCCTGGTGCTACATGCTAGCAGGGACAGATGACGTATCCTTAACATTATTAAGCAAGCAAAGAAGGAAAAGGAGGTGGATGTTATTGTCCATATTGGGACAAAAGATCTTGCTTGCAATGAAGTTTCAAAGGTGAAGGAAGCTTTTCACACACTTGGTAATGATATACGGGAGATTGCATCGACTGTCTCATTCTCTGCTGTTCTGCCTGTGCATTACCGTCAGCATGACAAGCAGTTGCGTATTAAGGAATTCAATGTATGGCTTGGTGAATGGTGTTTGAACCAGGGATTTGGCTTTGTGTCTCATGTTGGCTCTAGCTGGAATGGAAAAGAACTGTACAAGAAAGATGGTTTGCATGTTTCTGTCAAAGGAACGAATGTCCTCAGTGAACAGTTCAAGGTTTTTGCAAAGGAGCATTTAAACTAGGAAAGGGGGGCACAAAAGAGACAATCCATCAGTTCGGCTGCCCCCCGAAAAAACAATGACAGAAGATGCCAGGAGCTGATAGGATAAGAAATGAGAAGCTGAGAGTCTTGTCTACAAATGCTCGCAGTTTAGGGAATAAGATCAACAAACTTAAGTCTGTAATGGCATCTGAGAATATAGATTTAGTGGCTGTTACTGAGATATGGCTCAATGAGAGTAATGACTGGGATATAACAATACCTGGGTTCTCTCTATATAGGAAAGACTGAGAAGGCAAGAAAGGGGGTGGAGTGGCCCTATATGTAAAAGATAGCATAAAATCTAATAAAATACAAGTCAGCGAAACCAATTTAGAGTCAGTTTGAGTTATGTTGCAGCTTGGTAATCATAAGGTAACTCGTGTAGGTGTCATATATAGACCACCTAGCCAAGTCAAAGAATTAGATGATCTATTAGTTGAGGAAATAGCTAAAATGACATTGAAAGGGGAAGTTGTCATCATGGGAGACTTTAATCTTCCTGATATAAACTGGAAAACCAAAATAGCTAGTTCTGCCTGGAGTACAGACATTCTAAATTCCCTACTGGGATTATCTCTACAGCAAGTAGTTGAGGAGCCAACCCGGAAGGAGGCCATTTTAGATTTAGTATTCACAAATGGCAATTTGGTATCTGATATTACTGTAAGGGAAAGAGTGATCACCAGTCAGTGTGGTTTACTATAAGTACAGTGACTGAGTCACTCCACACAAAAGCAAAAGTTTTAGATTTTCGAAAAACAGACTTTTCTAAAATTAGATCAGTGGTATACGAGTCCCTATCAGACTGGAACAATTTCAATGGAGTCCAAGAGAAATGGGACTACTGTATATACTCGAGTATAAGCCGACCCGAGAATAAGCCGACCCCCCCTAATTTTACCCTAAAAAACTGGGAAACTTAGTGACTCGAGTATAAGCCGAGGTGGAAAATGCAGCAGCCACTGGTAAATTTCAAAAATAAAAATACCGGTATATACCCAAAACAATTACAATAATTGAGGAATCAGTAGGTTAAATGTTTTTCAATATTTACCATATTTCTAAAGAAACAATATCTCTTCTATTGATAAAATGGCCAGCCTCGGTACTCACTATGAATACACTGCGGCCGGCCCGCTCGCTGCAGTACATTCACAGTAATTACCGGTACTATACGATTACCGTACTTTGTGCAGCCCTAGTGTGCACTCACGGATGCCGCAGCAATGCACGCGCATCGCGGGTGCACCCGTGCGTGCGCACCGAATCAAATTTATGAATTTATCAATAGGACTCGAGTATGACTCGAGTATAAGCCGAGTTCGGGTTTTTCGGCACAAATTTTGTGCCGAAAAACTCGGCTTATACTCGAGTGTATACGCTACTTAAAAGTGGCACTATTGAAGGCAACAGAAAAGTGCATTAGGCTTGTCAGTAAAAGCAAAAAAACGAAGAGACCACTGTGGTTCTCAGCAGAAGTGGCCAAAATTATTAAAAACAAAAAGATGGCCTTTAGTAAGTATAAAAACACCCAAAACGAGGATGACAGGGAAATCTATAAGATTAGGCAGAGAGAGGCCAAGCAAGTTATAAGAGCTTCTAAAGCTCGGGCAGAAGAGAAATTAGCTCAGTCAGTGAAAAAAGGTGATAAGACATTCTTAAGGTACATAAATGAATAAAGGAAATTAAAACAAGGAATTACCAAATTAAAAACAAAAGAAGGAAGCTATATGAAAGAGGATAAAGAACTAGCTGACTGCCTCAATGAATACTTCTGTTCAGTTTTTACAAAGGAAAATGAAGGAGAAGGACATCCGTTTGGGAGGAAGACTAATAAATCCTTTGATGCATGTGTCTTTACAGAGGAAGAGGTTCTAAGTCAGCTGTCTAAAATTAATACAAATAAATCACAGGGGCCTGATGGGATACACTCAAAGCTATTAAAAGAGCTTAGAGGTGTACTAGCAAAACCATTAACAGATTTATTTAACCAGTCATTAGTAACAGGAGTCGTTCTAGAAGATTGGAAATTAGCAAACGTTGTGCCAGTTCACAAGAAGGGTAGTAGAGAGGAATCGGGCAACTATAGGCCAGTAAGCCTGGCATCAATATTGGGGAAATTAATGGAAACCATAATCAAGGAGAGGATTGTGGAACATCTAAAAACCCATGGGTTGATTGATAAAAAACAGCATGGGTTTACTTCAGGGAGATCATGTCAAACTAATCTTATTGACTTTTTTGATTGGGTGACTTGAATAATAAATGGCAGAGGTGCCATAGACATCGCTTATCTGGACTTTAGTAAGGCTTTTGATACTGTCCCACATAGAAGGATTATCAATAAACTGCAGTCTTTGAGCTTGGGCTCATATATTGTTCAATGGATTAGGCAGTGGCTGAAGGACAGAAAACAAAGGGTTGTAGTCAATGGAGTATATTCAGACCATGGTATTGTTACCAGCGGGGTACCTCAGGGATCTGTTCTGGGACCCATATTGTTTAATATCTTTATCAGCGAAATTGCAGAAGGCCTCAATGGTAAGGTGTGTCTTTTTGTTGATGACACAAAGATTTGTAACAGAGTTGATGTTCCTAGAGGGATACACCAAATGGAAAAGGATTTAGGAAAACTAGAGGAATGGTCAAAAATCTGGCAACTAAAATTTTTAAGTCCTAAAGGTGGGCAGACAATGTCATAGAGCAGCAGGAAATGCCAGCAGAATGCTTGGGTGTATAGGGAGAGACATTAACAGTAGAAAGAGGGAGGAACTCGTGCCGCTCTACAGAGCACTAGTGTGACCTCATTTGGAGTATAGTGTGCAGTACTGGAGACCTTATCTGCAGAAGGATATTTAAACTTTGGAGAGAGTTCAGAGAAGAGCTACTAAACTAGTACATGGATTGCAGGACAAAACTTACCAGGAAAGGTTAAAGGACCTTAACATGTATAGCTTGGAAGTAAGAAGAGACAGTGGGGATATGATAGAAACTTTTAAATACATAAAGGCAATCAACACGGTAATAGAGGAGAGACTATTTAAAAGAAGAAAAACTGCTACAAGAGGACATAGTTTTAAATTAGAGGGGAAAAGGTTTAAAAGTAATATCAGGAAGTATTACTTTACTGAGAGAGTAGTGAATGCATGGAATAGCCTTCCTGCAGAAGTGGTAGCTGCAAATACAGTGAAGGAGTTTAAGCATGCATGGGATAGGCATAAGGCCATCCTTCATATAAGATAGGGCCTGGGGCTATTCATAGTATTCAGTATATTGGGCAGACTAGATGGGCCAAATGGTTCTTATCTGCAGACACATTCTACGCTCTATTGATGCACGTAAGATGCTTTGGGTGCCATCCTGCTGTGAACACGGTTCCTCCTCCTCATCATCCTTATACTGCCCTAGCTGGACAGTTGTGTACCTGGCCTCTGTTGATGTAGGAACACACCCTACGAGCCACTTGTGAATGACTGGCCTGATAACTGTGGAAATGATCCCTCTTGCTCCAGTGCAACATCCTATTCCATCACTGCCCAAAGTGTTTTAAGAAGACATAGAAGTGGGATAGTAACACTGAGGACTGCGTCATCGGCACTGGCCATGTTGGTGGAGTAGTCGAAACAGCGCAACACGGCACACACGTCCCACATGGAGGCCCACTCATGTGTTCCAGCGACTATCACCTGCTGCTGCTCACACAGTCTCTCCAGCATGTGCAAGGTGGAGTTCCACCTTGTGGAAACATCGCATATGAGGCGGTGAGTGGGAAGGCCGAACTTACGCTGCAGCGCAAACAGGCGAGCAGCAGCAGGCTGGCGAGATTTCGCCCATTGTAGCACACCACCAGGCCAGTCTTGAGGCTCAGCTGCACCAACCACTCATCAGTCTGTTGTTCCATGCCCGTCCACAGCTCCTGCACGCTGTGGGTTTTTTCCCCTAAACAGATGAGGTTTAAAACAGCCTGCTGTCGTTTCCCCTGGCTGTGCTGAAGTTGGTGGTGAACGTGTTACGCTGACCGAATGAGGAGGCGGTAGAGAAGTAAGCGGAGTAGGAGGAGGAGGAAACAGGAGGCAACAAGAAATATCCCGCAATCCTCAGTGGCGGTAGGACACATGACAAACTGCTATCAGCTTCAGGCCCAGCCGCCACTGCATTTACCCAGTGTGGAGTTAGGGAGATATAACGTCCCTGCCCGTGCTTACTGGTCCACGTATCGGTAGCTATGTGTCGGGTTTATAATAATTCAATTAGGAATTATTAATTATGGTCATAAAAAAAATTAATCAAGAATTTTCCATAACTTGTCAAAATTATGACCTGGTGAATTGTAGATAACCCAATCGATACAATTCACACCTGAGGCCGACTATTTCCTCAGATAATAAGTTCTTTTCATGAGAGATGACATTAATGCTAAAGATGTAGTTTTGACATTAAATAATACGCAGATATTATAAAAATATGCAGATTTTATTAGTTACACGATTATAAACAAATAGGTATATAAACACGATTATATATGCCAAGGAATATATATGGCAATGATATATGAAGCATTACAAGCTTATTATAAGTAAATAAACAATGATATCTGCCAATTAATATATATGGCATTGATATCAGGCACTAGAAGCTTCACAATAAGTAAATAAACACATGTGGGTAAGAGCAGCTTGTCACATTATAACAAAGCTATTTGGTTAGGATATCAAAACAAGAAGTTACATTATATACATTACTCCTGTTCAGAGGCGTGTCTAATCCTAGACATCTATATCGAATGCTAACTACATTCTGTCCCCCTCTAACCAACTACACCTCACATGACTTCAGGAATGGGCAAATCCATCCAAGGATATAACTTAGAAGAGATAACTGTATCCTTCCGCCCTATCCTGGACTATTTTCACATCTATGACTTGGTAAGACTATTAAGACAACAGAAATTGGAAGAACTGGAACAAATCTTCCAGTGGGAATTTATCATCTAGCTTGGCGAAGAATGCTACTATCAATATATCTATATCTATGCATATATGTATGCAATCATTTAAGACTCTGATAAATTATGAAACTTGATTCTTCTGCAGGTAGAATGAAGCCTCACAATTATTCGATATCTAAGACTACATCTCATATAAAGAGATGATAAATAAATTAATATGTTCGCCAACATAAATGCTATGATTTTGCCCACATTATCTAAATAGTCTTAATAAAATGAAACATCATTCTTTGTGTTTCTTACCAAGTCCTAGCAGGAATCTCACTTCTGCTCCTAGGAAAGCTGGATGGTCCATCACCATGGCTTTCATCTTGGGTGTTGGCTCCTGGAATGCTATGCTTCCTCCTTTGTTCCTTAGCTTTCCTCGTTCTTGCCTCTCGCTTTTCTCCTCTCTCTTTTTCCTTTTCCTTTCTCCTCCTTGCCTCTCCCTTTTCCTCCTGATGCTCATCTATCTAGGGTAATTATCTCCCTTGTAATCTAACATTACCACCCCCTGGATTAGTATTCTCCAATCAATTGAGGGGGTGTAAACATATGTAATATGATCCTATGAGATCATGTTTACCCATAATGCAACTATGGAGGATGGTGTAACGATATCGATATCTGTCTCTGGATGGCACTGTTGTGCAAGCTATTAACACCATACTATAAAGACTTAATTTTGGTACTTTTGCATTATATACATTTGACCCTTGTCATCGTAAATTAGAGACAAGGATTAATGTAGACATTTTGTATCAAATAAAGATAGACAACTTGGAGTCTCTCTGACACTATTGATCTATGGGCCATTATGGTATGAATGGGCCTTGTTCTCTAAGACATGTCTGGAGAATCCAGTGTACTCCCAACAGATAAGACCACATCTGTGGCAATAACTTTTAAAACAATATACTCTGTATTCAGTATTCAGTAAACTTTTTACACAGACTGAACTCTGCATGACTTCAAATCTTGGCCTGTTTCAGCCATACAGCAAAACTTTGTAATTTTGGTTCAGTCTGTCTCTTAAAGACAATAAGCATCAATTTCATGAATATAATATGATCAGGTATCATATACACTCATGAAAATGCCCGACATATGTGGACCTTGCCACAGATGGTGTTGCTCAGTGCACACCTAATTTTATCCACCACTTGGTTGTGCAGAGCAGGAATGGCTCACCTGAAAAAGTAGTGGCGGCTGGGTACCACGTACTGTGGGACAGCCACCGCCATAAGGTTTTTAAAAGTCTCTGTCTCCACCAGACGGAATGACAGCATTTCAAAGGCCAGGAATTTTGAAATGCTGGCATTCAGAGCCAGGGATCTAAGGTGAGTAGGGGGGTACTTCCTCTTTCTCTCCAGTGTTTGCGGGATGGACAGCTGAACGTTACCATGGGACAGTGTAGACATGCTGGGTGATGGTGGTGGAGGTGTTGGTGTTGCCACATACTCTGTCACTCCAGAGGGGGAGGAAGAGGTGGAGACAGCAGCAGAAGAGGGAGCAAGAGGAGCTTGAGATCTTTTGTGTTTTTTCAGGTGTGTACTCCACTGCAGCTTTGCATTTAGATGCCTGATCATGCAGGTGGTGCACAGGTTTAGAACATTTATGCCTTGCTTCAGGCTCCGATTGCACAGCGTGCAAACCACTCGCGTCTTGTTGTCAGCACATTGTCTGAAGAACTGCCATGCCAGGGTACTCCTTGTAGCTGGCTTTGGTGTGCTCAGTCCCTAGGTGCGGTGGGCAGTAACAGGCATACTGGCTAGGGGACGGCTAATCTGCTTTTGAACCCTGCTCCCTCTTTTGCTGTGCGGCTGGCGCTGTGTGCCCACCAGCTCTTTCTCCGAACTGCACACGTCACTCGCATGACCTCGATTCCATGTGGGGTCTAGGACCTTATCAACCTCCACATCATCATCCACCCACTCTTCACCCCTGCCCTCCTTGCCAGTCTGCACATGGCAGACAGAAAGCCGCAGCAGTTGGCACCTGTGTTTTGTCATCATCAGAGATGTGCTGCGGTGGTCCTCCCATGTCCACATCCTGAAACATAAGTGGTTGGGCATCAGTGCAATCAATCTCTTCCGCTTCTGGGGCAGGGCTAGGTGGATGGACCATGGAAACGCCGCCAACACTGTCATCAAAAAGCATAAGAGACTGCTGCATGACTTGGGGCTCAGACTGCTTGGCTGATTTGCAAGGGGGTGAGGTGAAAGACAGATACCCATGGGTTGCAGGTGCCAACTCTGCAATTTCAGCAGGGGACTGGGTGGGAGACAATGTGAAGGAATTGGAGTCACAGTCAGCCATGCAATCTACTACCACCTATACTTGTTCTGGCCTTACCATTCGTACACTGGTATTCAGGCCTATAAATGATGCTGAACGTCCTGTCGCCTACGTTCACCTGAGGAAGGGGTTTCATTGGCACAGATTGACCACGTCCTCTAACTGCAACAGGAGCTCCACAAGCACCAGCAGAACCACGACCAGGACCACGTCCCTTATTTTATGCTCTCCTCTTTCTTTGAAGTCACCCAGCGAACTAACAGACAGATTAACTATATTAATTTCCCTGTCACGGATGCAGTGCAGGTGTACCTCACACCAAAAATGGGTATATGTCACCCACCGAACTAACAGACGGATTAAATATATTAATTTCCCTGTCAAGTATAAAGTGCACGTATATATCCCACCAAAAATGGGAATATGTCACCCACCGAACTAACAGACAGATTAACTATATTAATTTCTCTGTCACAAATGCAGTGCACGTGTATCTCATACCAAAAATGGGTATATGTCACCCGACGAGCTAATAGACGGATTAACTTTAGTAATGTCCCTGTCACTTATGCACTGCACATGTATCTAACACCAAAAATAGGTGTATGTCACCAACTGAACTAACAGTCAGATTAACTAAATTAATTTCCCTGTCACGTATAAAGTGCAAGTGTAGCAAGCTCACGCCAAAAATGGGTATATGTCACCAATCAAACTAACAGACGGATTAACTATTATATTTTTGTATTGCACCCACAAAAAATCACTATAGGTCATCCACAGAATGAATATAC
The DNA here is from genome assembly GCA_033119425.1 of Bufotes viridis. Lineage (NCBI taxonomy): Eukaryota > Metazoa > Chordata > Amphibia > Anura > Bufonidae > Bufotes > Bufotes viridis. The sequence continues at coordinate 164,375,431 of CM065592.1, forward strand.
TAATCCCTGAGGGGGATAGAGGGGGAATGATGTAACTAAAACGTAACTTTTAATACTTAAATATAAGATATGCGCCAGGTAGTAGGTAAAAATACTACACAAAAAAGGTGAAGACACAGCTATTGGGCCCTTGGCCAATCACCAGGCTTAAAGAGCTCAAATAGCCAGAAAAACATCTAGACATATGTGTGACAAATCAACGTAACCACTGTGATGTGACCAAGTCAAAAACATGGAACATGCTCACCAGATCCTCGATGTGGTCAATCGGAGAGGAGGAGGTGGACTGATGAGATGGCCACCGTGAGTAGATGGAGTCAAAGTCTCGGTTGGTTACTGTCAATTCTGTACATGAGATGGACAGGAAGAAGGGACCCTGCATAGGAGGAAGTAGCAGGGAGCTGTAAAATGCCCTATGGATACCCTGTGAAGGGAAAGGGAACTAACAGACACCCTACCTACCTATACAGAGCTACCCGCCCCGAAAGGGGCGACCCCGTCTGGTTGCCTGTCCCTAACACGGCCAGAGTCCCTAGTTAAGCCCTAGAAAGAGAAAGAGCTCCCATACACATGAAAAAAATCTCCCGACGTGCCACGTTTCAATCGTGCCTCAGAAATCATCAGGGGAGTGATAGACAAAAATGGGGCTATAGAAACAAGGGCCTATATAAATATACTGGGATCAATATTTAAAATGTCATAGACCAGTATATAACAGTATAAGGCCCATAAAAAAGTGTGATTATAGGGATGCCAGTGGGCAACAAAATATAATCGCTACATACCCTAGTCCAGTGGGAAAGGGGACAAGACAAAAACGGGAGGCCTACAATGGTAAGTGCCCCCCTATGTACACAGGCAGCCTGGTCTATGAAATTTTGAATATTGATCCCAGTATATTTATATAGGCCCTTGTTTCTATAGCCCCATTTTTGTCTATCACTCCCCTGATGATTTCTGAGGCACGATTGAAACGTGGCACGTCGGGAGATTTTTTTCATGTGTATGGGAGCTCTTTCTCTTTCTAGGGCTTAACTAGGGACTCCGGCCGTGTTAGGGACAGGCAACCAGATGGGGTCGCCCCTTTCGGGGCGGGTAGCTCTGTATAGGTAGGTAGGGTGTCTGTTAGTTCCCTTTCCCTTCACAGGGTATCCATAGGGCATTTTACAGCTCCCTGCTACTTCCCCCTATGCAGAGTCCCTTCTTCCTGTCCATCTCATGTACAGAATTGACAGCAACCAACCGAGACTTTGACTCCATCTACTCACGGTGGCCATCTCATCAGTCCACCTCCTCCTCTCCGATTGACCACATCGAGGATCTGGTGAGCATGTTCCATGTTTTTGACTTGGTCACATCACAGTGGTTACGTTGATTTATCACCCATATGTCTCAATGTTTTGCTGGCTATTTGAGCTCTTTGAGCCTGGTGATTGGCCAAGGGCCCAATAGCTGTGTCTTCACCTTTTTTGTGTAGTATTATTACCTACTACCTGGCGCATATCTTATACTTAAGTATTAAAAGTTACGTTTTAGTTACATCATTCCCTCTCTATCCCCCTCGGGGATTAGCATATTTGTTTAGATATCTGGGTGGAAACAGGCTGGGGACAGCACGTTAACCCCGCCATCTGGGTATTATACATCCACAGAATGAACAGCCAGATTTATTAGTGTATTTCTGTGTCAGGGGTACAAAGCTGGTGTATTGCACCCAAAAAAAAATCATTATAGGTCACCCACAAAACAAATAGCCAGATTCCTAACACTCTTCCTCGCTTCAGCTGCCTGCTTCCTGTCCCTGCACTTCTCAGAGCTGATGGGCGGTGCTACACATGATCCAGCTTGTATAGAGGCTGGATCACATGATGCACCGGCCAATCACAGCCATGCCATTACTAGGCATGGCTGTGATGGCTTCTAAGTGCCCACTGCTTAAAAGCTTGTTGATTGGCTGCCCTACAGCCTTTCAAAAGCTTTATTAAATACCCAAACACCGAACTTGAACCCAAACTTTTGGGCAAAGTTCAGTACGGACCCGAGCTTTACAGTTTGGGTTCGCTCAACACTATTGATAGCCTATTCTAGGCATAGGTCATCAATTTTTTAAACCACAAGAACCCCCTAGGAACATTAAGTATAAAATGAGAAGTTAAAACTATTAGGTGGCTGTCTGTCGGTCATTTAAGTATCAACTGTTTCCAGTTGTATCAAAAGAATGCATCCTTGGAATATAATATGGGATGTAAAGCTGACCATTCCAATTGGCAATTTCAGTGGTAGCAGCCAACCAATGTGAATTACAGTTTTCCAGCTGAGGTATCATCAAGGCAAGGGGAGCAACAGAGCAAGGAAATGCTCCAATGCTCCTTTCATGCATGGTAAAAGAGTGAAGGCAAGCTTATATCCGGGTTCAGCCCTGAAACCGGACAACCCCTTTAAGAGTAGTTAGTTATGAAAAGAGGGAAAATTCAGCAGAGAAATCATGATCCAGCTATAGACAAGACATAATTATAATTCCTTTATTATTGTGTCTATTTTCTCAAATATATAGAATCATCTAACAATGTGGCAGATTACGAAGAAATGCAAATGTCACAATGAAACACATCACCTCATATATGTATATGTTGTGATGACATTATGTCCAAATAGCAATCAATTATGTCCTGGAATGTCAACAGGATTTAGATAAATGTGCAGCATTTACAATAACAATAGACTTTACAATCTCAAATTACTGAAGGAAGATTAGCCTCGTTAATATGAATACAGGGTTGGTAACAAAAGTCACTGAAAGAAGCGTGCTCAAGATTCACTGTACAATGCACACTTGCAAAAGGTGTAACCAAACTCTATGCTGGTCATTGGAGATTGTCCAGTGCCCAGGATGAGATTCAGGCCTTGTCCATACTTTGCAGATTTGGTTCATTATTTTGTATGATTTATTTTTATTTTTATCAAAAGCAAAAGATGCCCATGGCCTGCAGGTGCCAACTGTGACCTAGTGACTTTGTAGGGTGCTACCAGCTCTATAAAGGAGTCCCCTTCCCCAAAAAGGAAAAAGTATCAATTGCTTCAAGATGAGCGAGCACTCTCAACCCCGGCACTGTATTGTTATATATTTATTCAAGCAGAAATATAAAATTTAAATTCAAGTTAAAAAATAAAACATTAAAACAATGTACAAATATTCCCAGGTTGTATACGATCTATAGGTAATGCTAATGTACATAACCCATTAAAAGTCCATCTGTATATGGCAATATATCCTTGCTTCTTATAAAAATTTTTGCTCCAATCACTCTGCTTTTAAATCGTGTCCACAATATTAAATCAACAGTGTCACCGTCCACCATCAATTTTAATAAAAGGTTGTAACATCAATTGGAAGAAGCAAAATATTTTGCATTCAATGTGCTATTTGGGGGATATCGATAATATTATAGCTAAAAAATCGGCAGTGTAGTTTACAGTCTTTCTCCTTGTATACAGATGGATGCGAAATATTTTGCTTCTTCCAATCAATGTTACAACCTTTTATTTAAATTTATGGTGGACTGATTTAATATTGTTGACTTCGATTTGAATGCAGAGTGACTAGAGCAAAAATTTTATAAGAAGTGAGGATATATTGCCATATACAGATGGACTTTTAATGGGTTATGCACATTAACTATACATCTACTATAGATCATATACAACCTGGGAATATTTGTACATCATTTTAATGTTTTATTTTTTAATTTTTATTTTATATTTCTACTTGAGTAAATATATAACAATACAGTGCCGGTGTTCAGAGTGCTCGCTCATTTTGAAGCAATTGATTTTTAGAAATTTACGTCCCTGTCATCTATGCAGAGCAGGGGTTTGTATGCGACAAAACTGGGTTAATGTCACCCAAGAATGTAACAGACGATTTTTAGAAATTTACCTCCCTGTCACCCATGCAGAGCAGGGGTTTATATATGGCAAAAATGGGTTAATGTCACCTAATAATGTAACAGAAGATTTTTAGAAATGTAAGTCCCTGTCACCTATGCAGAGCAGTGGTTTGTATACGGCAAAAATGGAACAGACGAATTTCACAAATTTACATCCCTGTCACCTATGCAGAGCAGGGGTTTGTATACCGCAAAAATGGTAAAAGGTCACCCACCAATGGAACAGATGAATTTTTGAAATTTATGTCCCTGTCACTTATGCAGAGCAGGGGTTTGTATATTGCAAAAATGGTAAAAGGTTACCCACCAATGGAACAGACTATTTTTTGTCCCTGTCACCTATGCAGAGCAGGGGTTTGTATACGGCAAAAATTGTTCAATGTCAACCACCAATTTAATAGACCAATTGTAGAAATTTATTTCCCTGTCACCTATGCAGATCAGGGATTTTTTGACGGCAAAAATGGGTATTTGTCACCCAACAATGGAACAGACGAATTTTTGAAACCTATTACCCTGTCTGCTATGCAGTGCAGGCCGCAAAGGTACTTTATCGGCCCAAAAAGGTGTTTTTTTCACACACAATGAAACTGATGGATTTAAGTGTATTTCTTTCACAGTCAGAAATGCAATGCAGGCTGCAAATGTACTATCTAGCACAAAAGTGTGTTTTGTACAAAAAATAATATAACAGCAGTATTTAATGGTTTAATTGGACTGTCTGAAATGCAGCTCAGGCCGCAAATGTACTATCTAGCACAAAAAGTGTGTTTTTGGCAAACAACTATGTAAATGCAGTATGTTACAGTTTTCTTGGAATATTAGAAATGCAGCGTAGGCCGCTAATGTGCTATCTAGCACAAAAACTGTGTTTTTTTTATAGCACCAATGTAAATGCAGTATGTTATGGTTGTATTGGACTGTCAGAAATGCAGCGTAGCACGCAAATTTGCTATGTAGCACAAAAAAATTAGCTTTCTTATAGCAGCAATGTAACTGCAGTATGTTACAGTTTAATTGGACTTTCAGAAATGCAACATAGCCTGTAAATTTACTATCTAAAAAAAAAGTGTGCTTTGTTATATCAGCAAGGTAACTGCAGTATTTAGCGGTTTTATTGGACTGTCAGATATGCAGTGCCTGTTGCAGAGAGATAAAAAATCGCTTTAGGTCACAAAAATATGTGACAGACTAATGTAATTAAATAATTTTCACTTCCAGGTATGAACTGCAGGCTGCAGGGGTACTTGACTAGCCAAAAAAGGGAATTTGGCCTCCACTAAGCTACCAGAACAGAATTAAAGTAATGTCCCTGGCACACATGCAGTTAACATGCAGTTGCAAGTGCACTGCATGACGCCCACCCAACTAGCAGATGGAACCCAGTCACTGGGCTCAGGACTGGGTACAAAAATGTAGCATAGCACCCTCAATAATCGCTGTAGTTTGAAGATTGAACACCACCAAGTTCAACAGAATTCTTCCCTAATCTCTCCCTCACAGCAGCAGCAGCCTACACTAATAAGAGCAGAGTGACGTGCAGCGCTACTTGACTCCAGCCTATATAGAGGCTTGGTCACATGCTGCTCTTGGCCAATCACAGCCATGCCTTTAGTAGGCATGGCTGTGATGGCTTCTAAGGGCAGACTAGTGAAACGCTTGTTGATTGGCTGCCCTTGATTGGCTGCCCTTCAGTCTTTCAAAAAGCTCCAAGAAATCGCTGAACCCCAAACCCAAACTTTTACGGAAATGTCCAGGTTCGGGTCCGGGGACCAAAAACCTTAAAGTTCGGTACAAACCCGAACTTTACAGTTCGGGTTCGCTCAACCTTATCCAGGAATCCAAGGATATAAGAATAGCCGTTGTAAAGTGACAATGTGTAATAACTTTAAAGTGCCCATACACATTCAATAGCTGTTGGCCAGACGATCAATCAGCCAACAGCTATCTCTCCCGATTTACTTTTGGCTTCCCAATGCACATACATGTTCGGCTCTGCTGAACGTGTATGTGTATACTATGGGTCTATGGGGAGAGCGGATAAAGCCTCTGACAGACACTTCTGGCTGTGGTTTATCTCCCGGGAGAACCAAAGGATGGAACAAAAATATAAATTTTGCCTGAACCTTGTATTCACAAAATTCTGTGTGAACAGTCCCTACAATTATGTTTTTACGCTATGCTTCTCACACACTGCCCTATCTGAAAGTATTGCTGAGGACTTTATCAGGTTCTGAGCAAACTCTGCAATTGTTAGTGACTGTAACTTTACATTACATAAATTGTAATGATGCAACATCATACATGCAGCCTAGTGGAAGACATCAAAGGATCTCAGGTTTAGTACTTTTAAGATAATTCAAACACTGAGAATGAGTTGATCTCCATATAATTAAAGATCATCAGGAGAGATATTTAGATGACATTTATCTCAGGAAACTGCAATGTCAAACAGAAAAGTCCATTCCATTGGACCCTTTATCTTGACATGGTAGACTATGCTTGGTGCATTAAATGTGTCCAACCCAAAGTTTCCATTGAGAAATCCTCACAACAGAAACCTCAGATGCACAATACAGATTGTGAAAGGGGTACTCCCATCTCAGACAGTGATGAAATATTACTAGGATATGCCATCGATGTTAGATAGGTGCGGGCCCTACCTCTGGGACGTTTTCCTATTTCCAGAACAAGCCCCCCGTGAAGGAGAGCACACTGAGCAAGCACAGCTAACCTCCCTTCACCATTATGAGAACTTTGAAAATAGCCAAGTGCTGGCTTGGCAATGTCATGCCCTGCTCTAGTGAGGTGCGGAGGTCTGTCAGGTTGGCAGCACGTATGTAGTTTTCTGTTTACTTGGAGTGAGCTGTACCTGCCTCCCTTCAGGTCCACTGGGTGGGGTCATTTGTGTGAGTTTAAATCACGCACCTACCCAGTGTCCTTTGCGGTTTTTACAGCTTCTTTCTCACTCTGAGGAAAGGTGGATTGCTGTTTCTGCTCTGCTTCTAAGATAAGTGTGTTTTTGGTTTCCATTTGTGTTCTGTCTAGGCTGTTAGTTAGACACCTGCTTCCTCCAGGATTAAAGAAAGCAGGCTGCTTTTTTCCCCCCTTGTCCACTATCTCAGGGACTAAAGGGTTTATTCAGTCTTAGGCACGGGGCACGTTTATTCCCACCTTTGGGGTCTAAACGTGTCACAGCAGTCTAGGGTCAGCTGATAGTATCTTGTCAGGAGGTGACCATTATCCCCAGCTTTTGCCTAGATGCTTGTTTGTTGCTTATTGTGTGTCTATTGTATCTTGTACCCTTACCGCCGTGACGGGCAATCTCCGGTAGTCTCATAGCAGTAAAAGAAGAGATGGCCGTGCATGTGCCATGTGCTCTCTATTCACCACTACTTCCAAAAATAGTTGAGCATGTTCACGCTGCTATTTTTGGAACCCCCATTGCAGTGAATGTAGAGCATGCCGCACACTCAGGATCTGCACTCCTTCACTTCGGGGGGCCATTTTTAGAGATAGGAGTGGGTCCAGAGGGTGGGACCCATATCTATGTGGCACTGACCCTGGGTGTGTGGTATCAGTTGCCCTTATTTTGTAGCTATAGTTTTAGTCAGTATCTCTTCCCGCACTATTCAGGCATGCACTCACCTCTGCCCCTCGCTCTGATCTGCTGGCTGGGTTCCACAGACACGCATAGTTGTGGCTCTGGCGCCCTCTATGTGGCCACAGCTGGAAGTGCAGGGCAGAGTGTGAGTTCAGGCTCCAGTGTTAGTTTAAAAAAATAAAAATAAAAAAAACATATATATGTGTGTTTAGTTTATATGTATATGTGTATATATGTATGTATAGGGGCACTGTTAGGTCGTTGGTCCATACTGCGGATTCAGCGGCAGATTCCGAATAGGGTTACGCTTGACGCACGTTTTTACGCTCACGTATTTGACTCGTTATTTCATCAGTTCGCCATGATACCACGTTGGTGGCATTGGTAAAGATTAAAGGGTTTCTTATGTTTATCTCTCCAGGATCAAGTGTTTATATATGCCTTGATGTTCAGGCGATTGCTGACTTTCCATGTGGGACCACTTTCTCAGGCATTGGTACAGTATTTCTCTTTTATTCCAGAGGTATACAGTAATTCTCCTAGTTTCCTGAGGCCACGTCGAACTCAGGTTTTGCTGCAGGGGGTCGGGATGGGCTGGTTACATGGTGTATGTTTATGTCAATGTCGCGGTCATGGAGATTTGATTAACGGCTTGGTCCAACTGATATCTTTTGTTAGGCGTCAGGTGCTTCGCTCGTTACTACACCAAATTCATTACACACGTTCATGTACCCGAATCCAAAATATAGCAGCCGATGCCCTGTCCCGAGCTAATTCTCTTTCACAAGTTTCCCGAAGCGGACGTCTACGGTGCCACAATGCCTTGGTACGCTTCACTACTTCCGATCAAATTACCCTGGCTGCAGCTCGCTCGTTGGTAGCCAAATCGCAATTGGAGGTTGTAATAAAGCTCTTTGATCAAGTTTGTTGTCCTTTTGGCCCCTTCAGGCGTCCCTTCAGCGTCGCGGTTCCGGCATAATTCTAACCGCTTTTAGGTATCCAGTAGGTAGGGGTCATTCCTTCATGTTTAGCCCTGACCACAAGTGTTAAGGCCGGTTTATTGGCATGTATTTGTGGGAGGGGCGATGATGACTATATCTGGCCGGGCGTCCCCTCCCACAGTGAACATCGTTTCCAGCGTACCCACCCTACCCACCCTTACTTTCACTATCTCACACCAGGGGATGCCCCCCTTCAGGCGTCCCTTTAGCGTCGCAGTTCCGGCATAATTCTAACCGCTTTTAGGTATCCAGTAGTAGGGGTCATTCCTTCATGTTTAGCCCCGACCACAAATATGAGCTAACTATCTAATGTAATTAAATAGGGATCCAGATGAGTCTGAAAGCACAGAGCACGTCAATGACACTGCTCTCTCTCTCAGAACTGAAAAAAAAAAAACAGCAGAAAATGGCCGCTGGGGGGTTTCTTATATAGTAAAAGGGTAGGCAACTTTCCTATTCGTTGCTAGGGATGTTGCTAAGCTCTGACAAAGACATTGCAGCCTTCTCATTGGCCCACAAGCAAGAAGCAGTAGTATTGATGACAAAAACTAGAATATTCGCGATTACGAATATATAGCACTATATTCTAGATTTTCGCGAATTCTCGAATATTCGTGATAAAAATTTGTGATTATAATATTCGCGATCAACACTACTTATTTAGTCTGTCATATAGAGGGGGCTGCACTATGGTTGGATTGCATAGGGAGAAAGAAATATTGCACCCCTATTTATGGGTGCTTAAGTGTGGGAAAGAAAAGTGCAGTGTGAGGAAAATTGCTTGTGAAAAATACTCAGGCCTTTAAACAACCTTTCCAGCCTTGAAACCAGGAGGAATCGAGGCGAAAGTATGTCATGGTTTCTCACGCCCTGAACTCTAGGTCTGTATTCTATCATGTCTGCCCTATTGTTGCATTAGTATGCATATACTAACATTATAGATGTGTTTTCTAGCACCAGAGTTTGTAAACAATTACTATACTTCATTATGGGCCTAAAAGGGTTTAGGTATTGCCCTGATATAGGCATAAATGTTAGTCTCCTTCATTAGTGATGTAGGTGACAGCTTATACATGTCCTTTTCTTTGTTTTGTTGTTGAGCAACCGCATGATATTTTGTCACCCCTGTATTTGGAGGTGTGTGAAATATGATCAGATGTGGGCGTTCTATGGGACATTGCCTATTTTGTCATTTTTAACTTATATTTTATGACATAATAAAGGATGCATTTATATTTGATGTGTGGTTTGGTATTTTTGGTGGTTCCGCCTTGAAACCAGTATGATCTGTGACACTGCAGAATTTTGGAAAATATGCCTGTATATGCAAAGAGCTGAACTGCTGTATCTGAACATTATATATCAGTACAGTTCAACTGTTAACATGGTGTCAACTGTGTTTGCACTGACCAACTGCATAGACATCATCAGTATCCATCTGCTGTCAGAGACCCTGCCTTGAATCTCACCACTCATCACCATCAGGGGCACCCTAACCCTGGGAACACACTTCGCGTGTTCCCAGGGCGCGCCTATGACGCGCGCTTCTGCCGCGAATTGGCTGTTTTATGGAAGCGCGCGTCATATGCGCTCTCCCATAATAGAATATGGGTTGAATCGCACGTGCTGCCACGCGATAGTCACGGCAGCCGACGCGATCGCGTAGGGCGTTTTACAGCGCGGTCGTCCGCGCTGTAAAACGCCGACATGTGAACCATGCACATAGGGATGCATGGCTTTTCACATGTTGAGCGTTTTTCAGCGCGTATGAACGCGCTGGAAAACGCTTAGGTGTGTACCTAGGGTGAACCATCACCAGCCAAGAGAAACCCCAGACCAGGGTATGCCTAGAAGGGAAGAACTACAGCAACCATTCTTGCTACTATCACTCCACTATTCAGCTCCACACAAAAGTAGTCAAGTTTTATGCATGGGAATATCCCTTTAACTTTAAGGGTTTTATGGTTTATACTGTAGATGTAATCTGTATTCAAATATTCTAATCCCACTGGAGAGATTGGTAAATCTTTAGTGATCAGTACTGCGCTCGTCTCCATCCAGAAATGTACAGTCATCAAATTTGGGTGTAGTCATTTATCTCATATCCATTATCCAGATGAATAAAAACATTAATATTAAATTGCTTATTAGACAAAATTGCAGTAGTATTATCCCTATGTAATGGTGACAGCTCAATGGGGGACTGACCATTAACTTTCTGAAAAGTGTGGCTAGAGAAAGTGGAATTTATGCAGCTACTTGTCCATATGGCTTGTAGAGAGTTAATCTGCATCTAATCAGCAGGTAGCATGAGCCAGGCTGTCTGTTTGGGCTGCTAGTAATAGGGAGGCAGATCAGTTAACAGCAGGGAAGAAGATAAACCTAGGCTCAAATACAGTCAGGAATGCAGCAGGAAATTATTTCAGAAAATATGCTGCAAGGCATAACCAAATAAAAAAATGCAATACAAAGAACCTGGAGAGCATCATAAGCAATTTATCAGCAGATTTGTTAACATTCTAAGGTTGTGGATTTGGTCCAGATGCGTTGCGGGTGCATTGCGGGAAACCTGGACGAGTGTGCACGCAATTTCAGTCAGTTTTGTCTGCAATTGCGTTGTTCAGTTTTTTCTGCGCGAGTGCAAAGCGTTTTAATGTGTTTTGCACGCGCGTGATAAAAAACTGAATGTGGTACCCAGACCCGAACCCGGACTTCTTCACTGAAGTTCGGGTTTGGGTTCGGTGTTCTGCAGATTTTATTAACATGGTTATAATGGAAAATAATAGCATTCTTTAATACAGAATGCTAAGTAAAATCCAGGGTTGAAAAATTCTAAAAAAATTACTCACCTCATCCACTTGATCGTGCAGCCGTTATCATCTTCTTTCTTCTTCTTGCAGGACCTGCGCTGATGTCATCGCGCTCACCGAGCGCGGTGATGTCAGTGCTGGTCCTGCTGAATGAAGATAAAAGATCCTTCTATCTTCATTCAGCAGGACCTGCGCTGGCATCACCACGGTCACCACGTAATGACGTCAGTGCAGGTCCTTTTGCAGGTCCTGCAAGAAGAAGAAAGAAGACGATAACAAGCTGCACGATCAAGTGGATGCGGTGAGTAATTTTTTTTATTATTTTTTAACCCTCAAGGGATATTTTAGTAAGCATTCTGTATTAAAGAATGCTATTATGTTCCATTATAACCATGTTATTATGGAAAATAATAAAGTGAATAGAGTTGAATTGGTTCCCAGGGCTGATCCCTATTTAATAACATCATCTCCTTAGCAACCATCCGTGAAAATCACATAGCATCCGCACGTGCTTGCGGATGCTATGCAATTTTCACGCAACCCTAGTCGCTTCTATGGGGCCTGCGTTGCATGAAAAACGCAGAATATAGAACATGCTGCGATTTTCACGCAACGCACAAGTGATGTGTGAAAAAAATCGCTTATGTACACAGAGCCATTGAAATGAATGGGCCAGAATACAGTCCGGGTGCAATGCGTTTAGGTCACGCATCGCACCCGCGCGAAAACTCGCCGTGTGAAAGGGGCCTAAGTCTACTTTCACATCTGCATTTTCCTTTCCAGTTTTGAGATCTGGCAGAGAATCTCAAAACCGGAGCAAACTGAACAAACCAGAACAGTTTGTTGCATTACCATGCCAGATGCAAAACTGCTGCAAGCAGTGTTTTTGTGTGTGGCATAGGAAACTGAACATGCTGGATTCGGCACCAAAAACCATGTAAGTCAATGGTGCTTGATCTGTTTTTTTCGGACAGAGAGGCCGGTACAGAGGCAGGCCAAACGCTATCTTCTTTCTCAGGGAACCCACCTTCTCATAGTCAATGCAGGAACCCCCATAATCAGTCATCTTGAGCATCTTTCCAAGACTTAACTATTATCACCTATCTTTAGGTCATTGCCAACAGATTGACCGAGTCCAACTTCCGATAACCTGGCCAATCAACTTTTTTGATGAGTTGTGGCACCAGAACCAGACACTGGAACGACACAACCCTGTACCCTGTAGAGCCGTGTACAGTTCCTGTGGGTGGCACACTGTATCCTAGCGATATGCCCCCATTGTCTATGATGAGACAACTCCTTTAATGTCTTTGTTATAACTATTTTTTTTAAACGTCTAACAGTATTTCCATCGTCTAAGCTTATTCAGTGCACCATTTTGGATGCTGTTAAAAAACAAGTATTTAGTGTTATGGTGATTGGTATATTTTGTACCTCCAAAGTTTGACCAATGGTCACAATTGAGACCTGTACTTATTCCACTGCAGTCTAGAAGGTACCACTTAAAAATGTTTTTTTAACAAAACTTGAAAAAGTAATTGTTGCCAAGTAGAATAAAGCTCTCCTCCTTCCAGATACTTTTCTAATCTCTTTCCAACCATATTAGCAGTAGGGTAAATGAAAAAAATTGGATCCTTTACTTCGCATCAGTATAGTCTGACCCCCATAGCTTTTTTATAGTTCCATCTACGGAGCTGTGTGAGAGCTAATTTTTTGTGGGGTGATGTTTTGTTTGTATTGATACCATTTTGGAGTGTGTATGACTTTTTGATCACTTTTTACTCTTTTTTTTTTTATATAGGTGAAGAGAAAGATGAAAATAGGGCAAATCAGCCATTTTGATTCTTGTTCACTGTTAGAGCATTCACCGGTGGTGGTAATGATGTTTATTTTTTAGTTTTATTATGGGGAAAAGGGGTGATTTAATTTTTTATATTTTGTATTTGTTTTACATTTTAAAAAACGTTTTTGTACTTTTTTTTCCCACTTAGTCTCCTTAGGGGGCTTGAACTTGCAACTGTTAGATCTCTTGTCCCATAGTCTGCAATGAATTACCATTGCAGCCTATAGGACATTCAATAAATTCCCATGCAACCCAGCTACAGGTACCAAGACTACCACAACGAACAAATGGCTCCCCCGATCACGGCATCAGTGAGCCATTCAGGGAAAGCCACATCAGTTGCTGTGGTCACAGTTGAGCACAGCATCTCAGGGGTTAAATGTGTATCATTGCCGTTATCACCAATCACAGATGTCAGCCCCATGTAAAACAGCGGAAAACCGGTGGTTATGGTGCCTGCTATTTTCTGGAGCAACATTATTTTTAAAGAATGAACTTTCACAATACATGTACAGCACAGGAGTTTCAAGGACGCTTTGCAATATTTTTTTCAATGGTCAATTGGACAGAGTGCAGTAAAATGCATAGCAAATCTCACACAGAAAAATTTGGCAGGCAGTATACTACAAGCACTAAGATTACACATTGGCATACTACTCTGACTCTTGTCCTGTCCCTAGCTTAAAGGAAATGTGTCGCCAAATTTTTTTTATCTGCCAGTAAAAACCAGATAGTGACACATATCATTTTTTTTTTAATCTATTATTATTTTCTGATTGCAGAGTTTTTTATTCTATTTCCTGAACATGATAATGGGGGTGGCCATCTTCCCTAAACTGTTCTTAATAGCATTTAGAAAGGATTAAGAAAATTGCTTTACGGCAGCCACACGGTCCGTAGACCTCATTGACTTGTATGGGAGAGTTTTCTAGGCATGCTCTGTGACCTGTGCAGAGGCCATTGTACAAGGAAAGAATAGATAAGATTCTGTGAATGTTGGATCCTGTCTTATTTATACACAGAGGTGATACCATTACAGGCAGGATTACAATGATAAGCTGGTAACTGCAGTAATGAGATCTGTACAGACCAAGAAGTGGCACCTATTATTAGGCTTAGCCGCCAGTGCGAAAACTGCGGGATTTTATGTTTTTTGTTTAAATATAGATATTGACATGGAAAATTTAAAATAACATCAAAAATTCTTAAAAAATCTGTTAAACATAAATGTGATTTAAATAATAGGTCATTTTCCGATTACACATTCCCTTTAAGCTATCAGTATGTTAATTAATTTTAACCAGCTATTGTGTCACCAAACTTTCCTGACACTAGCTGTATTCTGTGTTTAATGATAGCATTTCTTTCTCTTCATCTGACGTCCTGTCACAGCAATGTACAGTACAACAACAGAAACACAAGCATTTCCTGGTTGGGATTTAATATTACCGTTCATGACATGCGACGCAGCGTCGGTATAATGCCTCCTGATTAATTGAGGCTGACTGCAAGGCATTGGATGGGCCAGCTTGCCAGCTAAGGGACCAGCTGGAGTTATGTGATCCCCCTTCTTCATAAAGAATTCAATTAGATTAGAATTGATTCTTTCATCTCTAATAATAAGTTTATACAGTGTTTTGATACTTCATGATACCTGTCAGTACTGTACCTTACAGAGTATGGAATTCTGCCAGGTGGACCCAACTGTTGCCTTTCAAATCATGAAAGAAGCATACGGAAGGACAACTGGACAAAACACTTTAATTACAGGTTTTCAAGTTTTGACCATGCTCATAGACTACCCGCCAGTAGAACAGGACAAAGAAATAATAGTCTAGCTTATTGTAGTACTAACAACTTTTGTTTCTGGGCAGCAGATTGTGCTATGTAACAGTGATCTACTGCAGAGACAATGATTTTCTATGGGGTGAGCGATTACAGTAGCCATTGCTATTCCCCATACAGAATAGATGATTGCTACATGCAAAGGCTGCTCTCACTCCCTCTGATGAGGAAACAAATATCGGTACCTAAAGATTTGTGTCAACTTGTGTAAAGGATCTTTAGAGAGGTGATCAAGCAACCCCTATACTTGCATGTTTTTACACAGGGGTCCACTGATTCTCCTGACACACATGGATCATCTACTCTACTATGTCATAGAAGAGCATTAAATTGCAGGATGAGAGATGAGAAACATTTCCAAATATGTCATATTCTCTTCTATCAACTGATAATTTTTTTGATCTAAACATATTTAGAGACCAGATCTCTTTTATGTGATGTGAAAGGGGCTTTATCTGCTGAAGAGATCATGCTGAAAGAAGATAAACTCTTTGAAATGAAACCTAACATACATGTTTACCTGAAAGTTTATCTGGCACGAGTGCAGTTGTATCATTTTAGGACCTCCGCCACCACCTGCACCACTACCGCCGCCATTTTTTAAGTTTTCCCGTGGCAAGAGTGTAAAGTGCAAGAGGTGATGGGTAAGTGCACCTTACAAGTTCTTTGGATGTAAAGCTAGTAGAGGGACATACATTTTCTTGTAGCAATGAACAATTTTCTCTGTACATATGTAGTGCCCCAGACCTGGTGGTACTACAATTTTTTATATAGTTTGTATCGTTTTGTATTGTATTTTACTGTAGCTACCTGCAAAAAATGGCTGGCAAAGAACAGAGCTAACCACCCTGTTCCTTCCCTCTTGGTATGAGTGGACTGGCCCTGCTCCCTGCCAAGTGGGAATTCCTGTCCACAGACAGAGAGGAGAGGAAGTAACTTGCAGAGCTCCTGCTCCTGATACAGATTCTCCAGAGAGACCCAAACCAAACTTTTCACAGCAGCATGAACTGCTTCCATCAGCATTAAAGAGACTGGTGCGAGATTTAAGCCAAGCCACCCATTATCAAACTACCACTAGGCCAGTATCTCCTAAGTGCTGAATTGCCACAAAACAACCTGCCTCCATATCCTGCCAGAGAAGATTTGCACTTAAAAGGGTTATGCAATGATTGATGCACAAAATGAAAGTAACAGTGGCAATTACATTGCAGGGCCTCTTTAACGGGGAATCTGCTCTACTTCTTTCTGTGGCCAAGCCCTCCCTTGCTGCTTTGCCACTGCCTGGTCTTGTCAATCATCGGAAGTGGAGCTTGGGGGCAATAAGAGCAATGTTGACGCCCTCATCGCACCAAAGACCTAATTTGCATATTAAGAAAAAGTATCATAACTCGGGAACAGAGCCTTGGATCAACAAAAGAAAAACAGCTATTTTTTTTTCCAGGTGAACCACAACTATGTACCTATGCAAAGAGTTGCTAAGGAGGTCGCTGGTGATAGATGCCCTTTATGACCTGCGCTACCAATTCTCCTGTAGATTAGGCAGTCCCTATGTCATGGGAGAGACACAGAGTCCCCATATGTCCTCATACTACAAAACTAGCTTTAGGACCCTAACATGTGACCATAGGTCCTTAATATATTATTAAATACTAATTCATTTAGCCACTAGTTGGCAGCAATTTGTTAAAAATCCATAAAGTTGCAGTTATGCGCTACATTTACAGACCTTTTCAAACTATATGACTACTATCCAGTTATATGCTCTGGGTCATTTCAATTTTTGCACAGTGTTGTTGCTTTCTAAAATTAAATTTAAAGCTGAAGTCAGAAGTTTAGGATAAATTCAGGAATTCTGAATTTTACCTGCGTTTGGTTAGGAATTTCCAGAGTACCAAGTGAGTGATTAGAGTATCAAGTGAGTTATGTTCAAAATGGCATATGTCAGCAGATTTGTACCTATGGCACTGGCTGACCGGCTACATAAGCGCTTGGCAGCTTAAGGCCTATGTGTTTGTCTCATGTTAATATGTGTCTGCATTGCTGAGAAAAATGAATATATGCAAATGAGCCTCTAGTAGCAATGAGGTTGTTGCCTTTACACCTAGAGGCTCTGCTCTCTCTGCAACTGCAGCTCCCTCTCCATTTTGATGTACAGCGCCAAGTGTGATGACGTTTACAATGCCTAGCCCTGTCAATCAAAGTGTAGAGGGAGCAACAGTTGCAGAGAGATATGAGCCTTTAGGTGTAACAGTAATGCTCCTATTGCTCCTAGAGGCTCATTTGCATATATTAAAACATAATTTTACTCAGCAATACAGGCACTAATGAACATGGGACCAACACAGATGCCTTCAGCTGCCAAGTGCACATATAACAGGTCAGCCAGTTTCATAGATACAAATCTGCTGACAGATGCCCTTTAATGTAGGTAATATTCATCACAAAATGTGAAATGTGGGTATAAATAATGCATTTGATACATTTTTTTATGACAAGCATAACCAGATGTATGCTAATGAATGAGTTCTTCATGAGTTTATAATATTTAATAGAATTTGTGATGAATTGAGGTCTTCGGCCGAAAACTGCGATGTGCCGAGCATAGCGATGCTCGAGCCAAACTGGTGTTCGGCTGAGCATGCTCGCTGTACACTACTACAGAGACATCCTATATAGTCAGTTGGCCGCTGCCTATCTGCACCATCATCCACCCTCTCGCAGGTCTGACCAGGGAGGCCCTCTGCGCTCACATTCCACTGTCACGGCTGCTGAGGAGGGGTGGCAGGAGCACTACCAGCTCCATCAGCAGCAGCCTGAGTCTACAGTCGCTGATGAGTAGCTTTCATCACCAGCAGCAGGTAGACCTGGAGAAGGGCCTGAACCAGCAGGTGGTGGTATACTTTGACAGCACCCTGCTAACCCACATTGAAGATCCATTGGACTACTTGGCAGCCAAACTGGATCTGTGGCCGCAACTGGCCAAGTTTGCCCTGGAAAAGGTGGCCTGCCCGGCTAGTAGTGTGGCATCAGAATCAGATGTTTAGTGCGGCAGGGGCCATAGTCACCCTCAGGAGAACTCGCCTGTCCACCCAAAATGTGGAGAGACTGACCTTTGTCAAGATGAATCAGGCATGGATCAGCTGCTATGGTATCCTGATGCTGCTGCCATCTCCACACTATGTCACCTTGCCACTCTGTGGTATACTGATGCTGCTGCTGTCATATCCATACTATGTCACCTTGCCACTGTGTGGTATCCTGATGCTGCTGCTGCCTTATTCACACCATGTCACCTTGCCACTCTGTGGTATCCTGATGCTGCTGCTGCCATTGTTACACTATGTCACCTTGCCACTCTATGGTATCCTGATGCTGCTGCCATATCCACACTATGTCACCTAGCCACTCTGTGGTATCCTGATGCTGCTGCCATCTCCACACTATGTCACCTTGCCACTCTGTGGTATCCTGAAGCTGCTGCTGTCATATCCATACTATGTCACCTTGCCACTGTGTGGTATCCTGATGCTGCTGCTGCCTTATTCACACCATGTCACCTTGCCACTCTGTGGTATCCTGATGTTGCTGCCATCACCACACTATGTCACCTTGCCACTCTGTGGTATCCTCCTGATACTGATGCTGTTGCCACCTCTCGACTCAGTCATTGTGCCACTCTGTGGCCTTCTCCTGATGCAGCTGCTGCTGCCACCTCCACACTCTGTCATTGGGCCACTCTGTGGTCTCCTCATGCTGCCGCCACCTCCAGATTTGGTCATTGTGCCACTCTGTGGTCTCCTGATGCTGCCAACTCCAGACTCGGTCATTGTGCCACTCGGTGGCCTCCTCATACTGTTGCCAACTCCAGACTCAGTCATTGTGTCACTCTGTGGTCTCCTCATGCTGCCGCAACCTCCAGACTATGTCATTGTGCCACTCGGTGGACTTCTACTGATGCTGCTACTGCCACCTCCAGACTCTGTCATTGTGCCACTCTGTGGCCTCCTCATACTGCTTCCACCTCCAGACCCTATCATTGGGCCACTCTGTTGTCTCCTCATGCTGCTTCCACCTCACCACTATGTCATAGGTCCACTCTTCGTACTTCTTATGCTGTTCCCACCCTCCCCACTTCATGATTGGGCCACTATTTTGGCTTTCGGCCTGACTGACATCATCATTTATTTGACCCTTCTTCTGCCCAAATAAGTGAAGTGTGCAGTGATTCTAAGAGCGACGCCTGTTATGCGGACTCACATTATTATTTCACTACCAAAGCAGACTCCCTATGCGTGTTACTGCAAGGCACAGTGTTCTACACCACTATAAAGGCTCTAAGCAGCAAGTAATAGCCATTTTTTTACGTAATTCGCCACAAATTTATTTGGATCGAAACAAAAAATTCGGAAAACCGACGAATCTAATTTTTGGAAAATTTCCTCATCTCTACTATCAATGTATATTTAATTAATAATGTAATGTATATTTATTAATTACACTTTATCATTTATTCCAATTTTGTAAGGAATTAATTTGATTATTGCCTAATATGCACTAAATACAGTATATGGCTACATGTACACGAATGTACTTTGTTTCCGTGTCCGTTCAATTTTTGTTGTGGAAAGCATGGGGACTCATTCATTTCAATGGGTGCGCAAAAAATGCTGACAGCACACCGTGTACTATACGCATCTGTATGTCCGTTCCGTAGCCCAGAAAAAAAAATAGAGCATGTCCTATTCTTGTCCATTTTGTGGACAAGGATAGACATTATTACAATAGATCCACAAAAAAAACGTATTTGCAAAAAAAACGGATGCCATATGGACGTCATCCTTTTTTTCATGCGTTCGTGTGCATGTAGCCTATATCTGTTTAACCCCATTCACACACTGCTTGAGAAAGGCCCAAAGATGACATTCTGAAATATAGCATGTGACCATTTAGGTTAAATAACAAGACACAATGTAAAAGATGGTCCGGCACTGCAGATATTTTGTAGAAAACCAGAATCCTCTTTATTTGAGACTCGTATAAAAAACAGACGATACACGTACTTTAAGAAAGCGGAATTAGTTTACGCGTTTCAGACATAAAACGTCCTTAGTCATAACTGTTATGACTAAGGATGTTTTATGTCTGAAACACGTAAACTAATACTGCTTTCTTGAAGTACGTGTATCGTCTAGATTTTATATGAGTGTCAAATAAAGAGGATTTTGGTTTTCTACAAAATATCTGCAGTGCCGGACCGTCTTTTATAGTGTGTCTACCATTCCAAGGACCTGCTTGTGGTGCTGTGCATTCTGGAAACTGCTAGTAAGTGAGCTGGATACCTTACTGTTCACTTGTTAATTAACAAGCTTTATTTTCACATAACTTTTGGAGTCCTGCTGACTCTTCCTATTTACCATTCGAGGGCTGAGCTGTTCCCTACTGACGAGTACCATACATTCTGATATTCTGGTGTACCTTTAGCTGAACCTTGAGAGGGGTCTCATTTAAGGGTTTTGAATACATAATATTTTGCTTAAGATAATTATAAGATTTTCTAGCTATCCAGTTCAGAACAACAGGTAACGCTGCTCATGTTACCGAAAGGGGTTTCATTATGAACAGAGAGAGCAATAGTCACATTAGAACACAAAAGCCATGCAGAGAGGGTGGAAAACTGTTCACCGGGAGTTTCATGCCATTGAGAGATGTTTTGTTTCACTCGGCTGTAGTTTCATTCTAGGAACTTCCATTATTAACACTTTCCTTGTCAATGTGGCTGCCTTTATTGCAGTTCATAATTTTTCCTCCATTTTGGATAGCAATGTGACATGTACGAAAATATAAATTTGCAACTTTTTTATTTTTTTATGAGATTAAAAAATAAGATTTAGTGAATTGAAAATACAGTCTGATCTGCCAGCAATGTGTAATGGAGCAGGAGAAGCTGAGCAGTTTGATACAAGGTTTTGTGGGAAAAGACTCAGTATAACTTGTCATTCATTCATTAAAAGGGTTATTATCTGGAGTAATATGTGAGTAGTACTGAACATAAGGGGGGTCATTTGCAAATTAGGAGCACCTCCGGCAGTCCCCTGGCTGGAGTAGTTTTCACTCCGCTTTTATGCCTGTTTACAGGAGTAAAAGATGGTAAATGTGTCAGGCTTGATGTCCCAGTCACCGCCATACCCCAACTCCGAAGTGGCATGCATGGTGCAAAAATGTCTGTGCAACAAAATATTGTTGGTTGGGCGATTAAAAAGTTCCAAAATGGGGTCCTTTCTATATTTATGCCAGAAACTGGTGTAGAAATGTATGAAAATGACTCTTGAGAAGTCCAGATAGTCATATATATATTTTTTTTTAATACTCCTCATTCTCCCACTGTCAGTGCTCAAAGCTGCACTGAAACTCTGCTAACATAATGGAGAGGATTTCAACACAATGAGTTGACAGGGGGCAGTAGGAAAATAAAAAGTAGCAATCTGGACTCCTTATCTGCCGTACTGCTCATGTATTACAGAAGGTAATAGTCCAAGATCCTGGTAACAGATTCCTTTTAAAATGTTGTTCATTCTGAATTTAGGAGTCTAGTGGGCGGTCCTATTCACAGAATGACAGTTATTTCTGTATGCAGAGTCACAGAGGGAAAACTGCCAATCACTCGAGATCTGCGCTTGTCATCATTGTGGCACAGGGCCATGTGCAGGACCCTAACGACAGGCGGCTGAGACCGATTTACGATTACCTGGACAATGGGAACAACAAGATGGCAATCTGGCAGGTGGAGAAACTGCTTCAGAAGCATAAAGACCTGCAGCCTTGTCGGATATGTTGATCGAAATAAACTTGCAAAAAGAGAAGACGCTGGTCACAATTGCTTTATTTTCTACAGTTTGGAGCGGGAAGGAGCCTGACTGCTGGTGACCGTGTATCGCTCCTATAAAGTGGGATGTTGGTGCTGTCTTCGAATATATTTTCTGCTAATCACTAAGGAGCAGAGATCAGCAAATTTCTTAAAATTTGATTCGGGTCCGATTCGGCCATCTGATTTTATTTGGGTTCAAACAAATTTGACCCATTTCTAAAGTGCCCTAATTGCCTTCAAAAGTGTCTCTAGCAGAAAATTTAGATAGAATTTTGGAGTTTTGGAATTTTTTAGACTCGGCGTAAGCATGGAAAAGTCGCAGACTGCAGCACAACTGACCGTTGTGCAGCAATCTGTGCCTAAAATACACCTAATATAGGAGTATTTCAGCCTCATGAATGACCCCCTGTATTTCTAATGTGGTAGGCTCCTTTACAACTAAGACATACAATTTTGTGAGGAAAAAATTGTGCCACAACATTATTATTATATTTTTTTTAAATCTCTTGCCTAATTATTCTGCGACATGCTGGCAGATCACACAGCATGTTAAACAAGACAGGTTCCCTTTAAATAAAGGTCATGAACCTGGAGGATCAGGATGAGCAGGATGAGTCCATACTGAATAGGAGGAATCCGTAGTGTACTTAGAAAATGAATTAAAATAGCAATATGTGCATTTAGACAAAATATATGGAATTACCGTTTTAGAACTGCTCTTTACGCTGGGTTCAGACCTGAGCGTTTATGAGACGTGCGTTTTCCGCGCGTTTTTGTGCGCGTTTTTGGCAATAGTAAATGCGCGTTTTACGCGCGTTTGTGTGATTGACTGCAGTGTTGTCCAATGACCAAATATCCCTGTCTATATGAAGTTTGGCCTTTCCAGCATGTTGCCAATTCATAAACGCAGTGTCAAAAACGCGCAAAATACAAGCGTTGCACGTTCCCATTGAAGTCTATGGGCCAAAACGCGCGACAAACGCCCCAAAAAAAGCTCAAGTACTTGTTTATGCGTTGGGCGTTTTTCAGCGCGTCGAACGCACTGTAAAACGCGAAAATGTGAACCAGTCCCATAGGGAAGCATTGGTTTGCATCGGTTATGCGTTTTACAGCGCGTTCGAACGCGCTGTAAAACGCGCAAGTGTGAACTGAGGGTTAGTATTTCAATACAAACTGCAAGCAGAGCAAGAAAGTTGTTTTGCAATTAATTTTGCCTTCATTTTAAATAGTCGTAATTTTTTATTTTTTTTTGCAGTATTAAATCCATGCAGATTTAATCCAGCTTCTCCTCCAGCAAGCCATCCTCATAAACACCTTATTGAGCACTTGATCCATTAATGTCAATATAAACAGCGGCCCCTGCAGCCCTGCGCTGATGTTTAATCCCTTAATCTGAAGCAGACGGGCCACATGTAGATAGAGCACTGCAAATTTCCTTTTCTTCGTCGTCATTACAGGATGGATCATTAGACAGTGTTTTGAGGATGATGTGACATCCAATTAACTAGCTGACAGTCTTGGAGTATCTCCCACTGCTCCTCGCCTGCTCTGTTTACAAACACGGGCTGCTGCTTCCTTTAGGAAGGCTTTGCTTCATTGGCCCCTACTGAGCCAGTTGGCCCAGTCCCGTGTGGCTTCTTTCAGGAAACCCTTTGTGTGCTATAGATGAGGCATATTGCTTCCAGCAGTATCCAAGCCACCTGAATGACACCTTTTCACTATGGCGGGAAATACTCAGCAGAGCCCGAGGGTGAGAGAGTGAAGCTAATAAATCAAACACATTACCAGTGCTAATTCATTACATGTACCCAAATTTGTAAAGTAATATTATGTTTATAAATATAACAATAGTTATTGAATGCAAATGAAAATAAAATGAGTAAATAATACAAACTGTAAAACAGGGATATCATTAAAAAGGGTACCTATTATTTAAACAAACTTCTGACATATCAGAGGTAGGGGTCTGGGTGATGAGACCCCACCAATGGTTAACACGAATGTCATCCCCTCCAGTCTGTTGGGGACTAAAAGCAGAGCTGGAACGGTGAGACAGTCAAGTAAATGCTTTTTTTGTTGTTGTTTTAAAAGCTGTCAAGGCGCTCTTATTTTTTATGGACCTTGGACAACCCCTTTAACACTGCTTACTACACTGACAAAAAAAAAGGACTGACGCCTAGCAAATAAATGCCAAATATGACACACAAAAAAAGACACTTCAAAGCTTATTGAAATAACAGCACAGCATCAAGTTAACAAACAGAGATGTTCAAGAAGTATTTCGCAGTTCCTATCCCCCCCCCCTGCTTTTTAAGGTTTTCATGTACTGATTACTAAATTACCAAAGTGATTACTTTCTTATTCTATTTCAAATGCAGATTTCACTCATTCTTAAAAAGCATCTTTAATAACCAACCTTATTAAACCAGGCATATTGCCTGGGAGCATGCAGCATTGTGGAGATATTATTATTACTTTTGTCTTTATGCAAATTAGACAGTTTAAGCACCAATGAATAGAGAGGTCCCGAACTATTCCCGGCAAATGGTTCCCAGCGAATATAGCTTGTTCGCGTCCGCCCGGCGGGCGAACATATGCGATATTGGCATTCGCCCCTATACTTTATCTTTGAGCAAACTTTGACTCTGTACATCACAGTCAGCAGACACATTCCAGCCAATCAGCATACCCTCCCTCCCAGACCCTCCCACCTCCTATCAAAAAGCAAGGACAGCATCCATCTTAGATTCATTCTGAAGCTGCAGTGTTAGTAGTTGTAATCGCAATGCGATTAATACAGGTTGTATTAATCGCATTGCGAATTCAATTTAGATCTGAGTTCCTAATGGTTGTATTGCTAGAATTGAAGAATATAACGAATATAGCGCTATATTCTCAATCTTTGTTATATTCTAGCAATACAACCATTAGGAACCCAGCTCTAAGTTAAATTCGCAATGCAATTAATGCAGGTTATATTAATCGCATTGCGAATTCAACTTAGAGATGGGTTCCTAATGGTTGTATTGCTAAAATTATATAACGAAGATTGAGAATATAGCGCTATATTCTCAATCGTCGTTATATTCTAGCAATACAACCATCAGGAACCCAGATCTAAGTTAAATTCGTAATGCGATTAATACAGGTTATATTATTCGCATTGCGAATTCAACTTAGAGCTGGGTTCATAATGGTTGTATTGCTAGAATTATATAACGAAGATTGAGAATACAGCGCTATAGTCTCAATCTTCGCTATATTCTAGCAATACAACCATCAGGAACCCAGATCTAAGTTAAATTCGCAATGCGATTAATGCAGGTTATATTAATCGCATTGCTAAATTCAACTTTGAGCTGGGTTCCTAATGGTTGTATTGCTAGAATTATATAACGAAGATTGAGAATATAGCGCTATATTCTCAACCTTCATTATATTCTTGCAATACAACCATTAGGAACCCAGCTCTAAGTTGAATTCGCAAATAAGATGTCCCGAACTATTCGTCGGCGAACATAGCTTGTGCGCGTTCGCCGCAGCGGGCGAACATATCCGATGTTCGTTCCGCCCCCTATTCGTCATCATTGAGTAAACTTTGACCCTGTACCTCACAGTCAGCAGACACATTCCAGCCAATCAGCAGCATACCCTCCCTCCCAGACCCTCCCATCTCCTGGACAGCATCCATTTTAGATTAATTCGGAAGCTGCAGTCTTAGTGAGAGGAGGGACAGAGTAGCTGCTGCTGATTTAATAGGGAAATCGATAGCTAGGCTAGTGTATTCAGTGTCCACTCCAGTCCTGAAAGACTCATCTGATCTCTTCTGTAAGGACAGCGTCCTGACAGCACCCCAAAAAGCCCTTTTTAGGGCTGCAACATTAGTCTGCTTTATTTTTTTTCCTGTGTAATCTAATTGCAGTTGCCTGCCAGCGTGTGTGTCAGGCTCACAGCGTATACTGTGCCCAGTTGACCAGTGCCACCACTCATATCTGGTGTCACAGTAGATTACATTTAAAAAAACAACAACAATTTTGACTGTAATATAATAGCAGTCAGTTGCCTGCAATCGTGTGTGTTTCAGGCCCTGCAAGTGCACATTGTCTCCAGTGCAACTCATATCTGGTGTCACAGTAGATTACATTTAAAAAAACAACAACAATTTTGACTGTAATAGATTGAATAGCAGTTAGTTATCTGCAAGCGTGGGTGTCAGTCCTACAGCGACTACTCTGCTAACTTTTGCCAGTACACAGTGCCACTCATATCTGGTGTCACAGTAGCTTGCAAGCATAGTACAACTAAACTAATCTAAAAAAAATGACAGGCAGAGGCAGGCCACCCCGCAGGGGCCGTCGTGGTCGCAGTGCTGTGATTCCCAGTGTTCAGAGGCCACGTACGCTGAACTCAAAAAATTCAGAGGACATAGTTAACTGGCTAACACAGGACACCCAATCTTCTACAGCTTCCGCTCAGAACCTTGACGCACCATCCTCCTCCAGCTCAGCTTCGGGCACCTCTCAAGTTACCATTGCCGCCACCACCAACACTAGCACCACAGCTACTTCACTTGATCTCTCTGTCAGAGGAGTTATTTACACATCAGTTGGAAGAAATGAGTGATGTGCAACCATTATTGCCAGAGGATGTAGATAAAAGAGATATGTCTCAGTCAGGCAGCATTACACACATGGACGTACGGTGTGATGATGATGATGATGTTGTACCCGCTGCTGCTTCCTTTGCTGAGTTGTCAGATACAAGTGAAGTGGTTGATGATGACGATGTGTCTGTGGATGTCACGTGGGTGCCTGCTCGAAGAGAAGAAGAACAAGGGGAAAGTTCAGATGGGGAGACAGAGAGGAGGAGGAGACGAGTTGGAAGCAGGGGGAGGTCTTTGCAAGGAGCTAGTGGCACAGTCAGACAGCATGTATTGGCACCCGGGGTCAGCCAGACAGCACGCCAATCAACGCATGCTGTTGCCACCACCAGAATGCCGTCATTGCAACGCTCAGCAGTGTGGCATTTTTTGTGTGTGTCTGCCTCTGATAACAGCGATGCCATTTGCAACCTGTGCCAAAAGAAACTGAGTCGTGGGAAGTCCAACACCCACCTAGGTACAACTGCTTTGCGAAGGCACATGATCTCACATCACAAACGCCTATGAGATCAACACATGAGTACAAGCAGCACACAAACTCAAAGCCACCATGCTCCTCCTGGTCCAGCATCTTCAGCCACGTCAAACACTGCTGTCCTCCCTGCCCCCTCTCAACCACCCACCACTCCGCCTCTCACCTTCAGCAGTTCCTGCTCATCTGCCCACAGTCAGCTGTCTGTCAAGGACATGTTTGAGCGTAAGAAGCCAATGTCACAGAGTCACCCCCTTGCCTGGCGTCTGACAGCTGGCTTGTCAGAACTCTTAGCCCGCCAGCTTTTACCATACCAGCTGGTGGAGTCTGAGGCTTTCATGGCTATTGGGACACCGCAGTGGAAGGTACCTGGCCGAAATTTCTTTTCACAAAAGGCAATCCGCAACCTGTACTCTATTGTGCAAAAGGAAGTCATGGCATGTCTGGCACACAGTGTTGGGGCAAGGGTCTATCTGACCACTGATACCTGGTCTGCAAGGCACGGTCAGGGCAGGTATATCACGTACACTGCGCATTGGGTAAACCTGCTGACGGCTGCCAAGCATGGAATGCGTGGCTCTGCAGCGGAGTTGGTGACACCGCCACGACTTGCAGGCAGGCCTGCTGCCACCTCCTCTACTCCTCCTACTCCATCCTCTTCGCTAACCTCCTCGGCTGAGTCCTCTTCTGCTGCTGCGTCTTGCTCCACATCATCAACTGCACCCCCCCAGCTCCCCAGGGGCTATTCCACATCCCGGATACGACAGTGTCACGCCGTCTTGAAGTTGACTTGCCTGAAAGCAGAGAGTCACACCCCTGACCAGCACTCCTGTCCGCCCTGAACGCACAGGTGGATCAGTGGCTGACTCCGCACCAACTGAAGATCGGCAAAGTGGTGTGTGACAACGGAAGCAATTTGTTGGCGGCATTGAATTTGGGCAAGTTGACACATGTGCCGTGCATGGCACATGTGTTGAATCTGATTGTACAACGCTTTGTGCATAAGTACCCAGGCTTACAGGACGTCCTCAAGCAGGCCAGGAAGGTGTGTGGCCATTTCAGGCGTTCCTACACGGCCATGGCGCACTTTTCAGATATCCAGCGCCGAAACAACATGCCAGTGAGGCGCTTGATTTGTGACAGCCCGACACGTTGGAATTCAACACTCCTGATGTTCGACCGCCTGCTCCAACAAGAAAAAGCCGTCAACGAGTATTTTTATGACCGGGGTGCTAGGACAGCCTCTGCAGAGCTGGGAATTTTTTGTGCCACGTTACTGGACGCTCATGCGCAATGCCTGTAGGCTCATGCGTCCTTTTGAGGAGGTGACAAACCTAGTCAGTTGCACTGAAGGCACCATCAGCGACATCATCCCATTTGTTTTCTTCCTGGAGCGTGCCCTGCGAAGAGTGCTGGATCAGGCCGTAGATGAGCGTGAAGAGGGAAAGGAAAGAGTTGTGGTCACTATCACCACCAGAAACAGCCGTATCAGCATCGCTTGCTGGACCTGCGGCAATGCTGGAAGAGGAGTCTGAGGAGTCAGAGGAGGAATGTGGCTTTGAGGAGGAGGAAGACCAACCACAGCAGGCATCCCAGGGTGCTTGTTGTTGTCACCTATCTGGGACCCGTGGTGTTGTACGTGGCTGGGGGGAAGAACAGACCTTCAGTGAGATCAGTGAGGACGAGGAACGGGACATGAGTAGCTCGGCATCCAACCTTGTGCAAATGGGGTCTTTCATGCTGTCATGCCTGTTGAGGGACCCTCGTATAAAAAGGCTGAAGGAGAACGACCTGTACTGGGTGGCCACGCTACTAGACCCCCGGTATAAGCAGAAACTGCCTGAAATGTTACCAAATTCCCGGAAGTCGGAAAGGATGCAGCAGTTCCAAAATAAATTAAAAAGTATGCTTTACACAGTGTATAAGGGTGATGTCACAGCACAACGGCAATCTAACAGGGGAAGAGGTGAAAGTAATCCTCCTCCTACCACGACCACGCCGGCAAGGACAGGACGCTTTACAGACGTGTTGTTGATGGAGGACATGCGGAGCTTTTTAAGTCCTACGCATCGCCACAGACTACTTCGCCTTAACTGCAGATATCGACACTCACTTGACCTGTGGCCTGAGCTATCCCAATTTGCGATAGAACTTCTGGCCTGCCCCGCTTCAAGTGTCGTGTCAGAAAGGACCTTTAGTGCAGCAGGAGGTATTGTCACTGAGAAGAGAAGTCGCCTAGGTCAAAAAAGTCTAGATGACCTCACCTTTATTAAGATGAATGAGGCATGGATTCCGAAGAGACTGACAGTGGGCGATACATTTGACTAAAAAAGGCCTGATGAGATGAGCTGCCTTGGGCAAAAAATGGTCTACACGGTGTTGTATTTTATCTCTGCATGCCGGATGACTTGCATGACTTATCCGCCACCAACTAGGGTTCAAGCCGCAATGTTTTAGTGCACTTTCTGCCTGGAAAACATAAATTTTTCTGGCCGCTGCTAACATACCACTCATATTGGGATTGCACAGTACATTACACGGCGCACGCGCAGTGCCCCACATTGGAAGTAAGAGGACCGACCAAGCATCTTTTTCCATCTCCCGGTTCCTAAAATCTATTCCATACACGTCCCCTGATATGGGACATAACAGGGATTAAACTGATAGGAATAGTACTACTTAACATACCACTCATATTGGGATTGCACAGTATATTACACGGCGCACGTGCAGTGCCCCAAATTGGAAGTAAGAGGACCGACCAAGCATCTTTTTCCATCTCCCGGTTCCTAAAATCTATTCTATACACCGGCCCCTGATCCTGATATAGAGAGTTTGGTCTGTCACGAGTGATGTCCCGAATTATTAGCTTGTTCGCGTTCGCCACGGCGGGCGAACATATGCGATGTTCGCATTTGCCCCTATACTTTATCATTGAGCAAACTTTGACCCTGTACCTTACAGTCAGCAGACACACTCCAGCCAATCAGCATACCCTCCCTCCCAGACCTTCCCACCTCCTATCAAAAAGCTAGGACGGCGTCCATCTTAGATTCATTCTGAAGCTGCAGTGTTAGTAGTTGTAATCGCAATGCGATTAATATAACCTGCATTAATCACATTGCGAATTTAACTTTGAGCTGGGTTTCTAATGGTTGTATTGCTAGAATTATATAACGAAGATTCAGAATATAGCACTATATTCGTTATATTCGTCTATTCTAGCAATACAACCATAAGGAACTCAGATCTAAGTATTAATCGCAATGCGATTAATACAGGTTATAATAATCGCATTGCGATTATAACTTAGATCTGAGTTCCTTATGGTTGTATTGCTAGAATATAACAAAGATTGAGAATATAGCGCTATATTCTCAATTTTCATTATATTCTAGCAATACAACCATTAGGAACCCAGCTCTAAGTTGAATTCTCAATGCAATTAATGCAGGTTATATTAATCGCATTGCGAATTCAACTTACCACACTCTGCGTCAACTACGTAATTTTCCATGGGAGTTTTGCAATGGATCCCCCTCCGGCATGCCACAGTCCAGGTGCTAGTCCCCTTGAAACAACTTTTCCATCACTATTGTGGCCTGTCTATTGAAGTCTATAGTGGTTCACCATGTTCGCGAACATTTGCGTAAATTCGCGTTTGGCATTTGCGACATCTCTACCAATGAACAGGCCCAGTACTTGGAGCATCACTACTATTACGCCCCTTGTTGCTCAGTATACTTCCCCCTCACCTTTGGTGCCTGCGCTGTAGCTCACTAATAATCATTGATGGTCCAGCTTTATTTATAATCAGTGTGTTTTAGCAAAATCATGCATTCCTCTAGCACTAATGTGCTTTGGCTTATATGTAGGCATTCATTCAAAATAAAGTCTAATATGTAGGCATTCTAGGGAGTGTGCACTGTGTGAGAAGGAGAGAATACTTACCTTTCATTCTTCCCAGCAGCTGTGCTCCTCAACCGGTGTGAAGCCACCTCCATCTCTGGGTGGACTGACACGCCAGCAGCTTCACACACAGCAGAGAATCGCAACTACTGGGAGGATCACAAGGTAAGTATTATCTCCTCCTCAAACAGTGCTCACTTAAATGCCTACATATTAGACCTTATTTTGAATAAATGTCTACATATTCCCAGGGGAATGCATGATTTTGCAGCAAAATGCTGCCAACAATGACTTTTTATACCTTAAATAACGCTTGTTAGTGAGCCATAGCGCAGGCACCATTAGTGTTGAGCGAATTGAAGCCAAACAAATTGACTTTGATCTAAATTTTAGGAAAATTTGATTCAAAGCAGAGTTGAATTTCCTCGTGCTTCGTGGTAATGAATCTATTTTTTCTAAAGTGGCGGCAAAAAAAACCAATACTCATCTTGATTGAAGAAACAGCGCAAAATCCTGGACGGGGTGATGTATGACGTCACCACGCCGGCACGCTGGCCAGGTACAGTAACGTCATCACTAATGATGTTACTACGTCCGGCCAGCGAGATGACGTAATCATTAGAGATAAGTCAATTCTATTCATTGGTTCGCAAATTTTTTTGGTGAAAATTCGGTTTGGTCCAAATTTATTCTCAGTGAATCTCGTTAAAAAACGGCTATATCCTGGATACAGCGAGCCATGACAGTGGTGTAGAATACTGTTTCTTGCAGTAACACGCATAGGGAGTCTGCACTGGTAGGGAAATAATAGTCTGTATGACATGCAGATGACAGGCGGCACTCTTAGGCCCCTTTCACACGGGCGAGTTTTCCGCGCGGGTGCAATGCGTGAGGAGGACGCATTGCACCCGCACTGAATCCGGACCCATTCATTTCTATGGGGCTGTGCACATGAGCAGTGATTTTCACGCATCACTTCTGCGTTGCGTGAAAATTGCAGCATGCTCTATATTGTGCGTTTTTCACGCAACGCAGGCCCCATAGAAGTGAATGGGGCTGCAGGAAAATCGCAAGCATCCGCAAACAAGTGCGGATGCTTTGCGATTTTCCCGCATGGTTGCTTAGCAACGGGACCCGATCTTTATTATTTTCCCTTATAACATGGTTATAAGGGAAAATAATAGCATTCTAAATAAAGAATGCATAGTAAAATGAAGAGGAAGGGGTTAAAAATAATAAAAGTTAACTTACCTTAGCCACTTGATCGCGTAGTTGCGATCTGTCCTCTCTTTCCCAACATCAGCTAAGAACTAAAGGACCTGTGATGATGTCACATCACATGGTCCAATCATATGGTCCATCTTACCATGGTTGTTGTTAGTTGTTAGCTGATGCTGGGAACGAGAGGACAGATCGCAACTACGCGATCAAGTGGCTAAGGTAAGTTAACTTTTATTATTTTTAACCCCTTCCTCTTCATTTACTATGCATTCTTTATTAAGAATGCTATTATTTCCCCTTATAATCATGTTATAAGGAAAAATAATAAATTCTCCAGAAGACCCGAAACCGGACTTCAGTGATGAAGTCCGGCTTCGGGTCTGGGTACCAAGCATGGCGATTTTTCTCACGCGCGTGCAAAACGCATTACAAACGTTTGCACCCGCGCGGAAAAATCGCGCATATTCCCGCAACGCACGCACCTCTCTGTGAAAGAGGCCTTAGAATCACTGCACACTTCAATTATTTGGTCAGTCACGGGGCCAAAACTGACCAAATAATTCAAGTATGAACTCAGCCTTACAGGTCGGTGTTAGCACCAAGAGGAAGCACATTCCTTTTACACTGTCATCAGCTGATTCCACATAGATGTCTACAGAGCCTTTTCTATTAAACACTTACACAAGTAGTGTTTGTGTTGATATCGCTGATTATTTTGCCCTTCCTTTGATCCATGAGAACAATAACCCTGTCTGTATTATATTACTTTGCTTTTTTTTTTATATATAGAATAATTATAATACTAATTATTATAATTATTCTATTTATTAAAAAATAATAATAATAATAAATATAATCGCATAGCGAATTAAACACAGCTGTCTCTATAGTCAACTTTCCTATTTGATTGCTAGAATTAGCAAAGTTGACGAATAGGTAGCTAAAACGAAGATGGAGAATACTTTGTTATCTTCGTTTTGAGGAATATGACAAATACATTCGTCATATTTGCTAATTCTAGATATCAAACCAATAGGAGAGTAGCCTTAAGTTACAATCGCAATACACGATTATTTAAATCGCATATTAATCGCGATAATGACGAATATTCGATTTCAACGAATATTTTATCGAATATTCGCGAATTTCGTCGAAATCGAATATGGCACCTGGCGCTCATCACTACTGTGGAGGTGGCAGCAGCAACAGGAAGACACAGAGTGGCAAGGTGACATAGTGTGGAGGTGGGTGTTAATACCAGTACCTGCTAAAGATGGTGGATGAAAGAAGGAGCACTTGGCATCAGATGTATGGTATCAGGCAGGTGGC
The DNA here is from genome assembly GCA_033119425.1 of Bufotes viridis. Lineage (NCBI taxonomy): Eukaryota > Metazoa > Chordata > Amphibia > Anura > Bufonidae > Bufotes > Bufotes viridis. Next base: position 164,408,937 of record CM065592.1, read on the forward strand.
AGCACCAGAATAGTAGCTGAGGCAGGTAGCCTAAAGAAACCGGTCTCTTTTGTCAAAGTGTTTGTGTGTCACCATGGATGATCTAGTCTGATGCATCAGGCATTGGTGGGTGGAAATGCTGGCTGATCCATCCCTGATTCATCTTGACAAAGGTCAGTTTCTACACATTTTGGGTGGACAGGCAAATTCTTCTTGGGGTAACTATGGCCCCGCTGCACTAAACACTTGCTCTGATGCCACACTACTGGACGGGCAGGACAGCTTTTCCATGGCTAACTCTAACAGTTGTGGCCACAAATCCAGTTTGGCTGCCCAGTAGTCCAGTGGATCTTCAATGTGGGGTGGCAGGGTGCTGTCCAAGTATGTCACCACCCGCTGGTTCAGGTCCTGCTCCAGGTCTAGCTGCTGCTGCTGGTGAGTAGTTTTTTCACTAGGCGGGTGAAGAAAGCTGCTCATCAGCGACTCTAGACTCAGGCTGCTGCTGATGGAGCTGGTACTGCTCCTGCCACCCCACCCTTCCCCAGCAGCCATGGCAGTGGAACGTGAGCGCAGAGGGCCCCTCCGGTCAGACCTGTGAGAGGATGGACGATGGCGCAGATAGGCAGTAGCCAACTGACTACATGTCTCTATAGTAGTTCAGTTTGTCCTCCCTCTCAGTGGGTGTAAAAAAGGCCCCCGTTTTGGACCGGTAGCGAGGGTCCAACAAGGTGGAGAGCCAGAAGTCATCCCTCTGCCGAATGGTGACAATTCAGCTGTCACTATGCAAGCAAGTGAGCATGCATCGGGCCATTTGTGCAAGTGACTCGGAGGGACTCCCTGTCTCCATCTCCACTGCATACTGCCACTGTGTGTCTGGGTCTTCTGCCTCCTCTTTCTCATCGCCATGTAGCTCCTCTGGCTGCTCCTGCTCCTCCTCTTCTGTCACCCATTTCACTACACATTGCTTGTGCTCCAATCCTCCTCCAGTTCAGCCCCCACAGGACTCATGTGGCCATGAGATCTAGGCGCCACGTCTCCAGTCCCCTGACCAGCCAGATTTACCAGCATCTGTTCCAGGACATGAAGCAGTGGAATGACATTGTTCATCCCGTAGTACTGGCAACTGACAAATAATGTGGCCTCCTCAAAGGGCCTGAGCAAATGGCAGGTGTCACACATGAGCTGCCACTGGCTGACAACGAAGTTACACAGGGGAGTACTCCTGTCCACTTGGATCATCAAGAAATAGTTTATGGCCTTTCTCTGTTCGTATAGTCGGTCCAACATATGGAGGCTGGAATACCAACGGGTGGAAAAGTCGCATATCGGCCTATGTTGGGGGATGCCGTTCTGCTGCTGCAGCTCAAGGAGGGTGTGCTTTGTCATGTACGTGTGGCTGAAGTGCATGCAAAGTATCCTGGCCATTTTAGGATGTCTTGCAGATGGGTGGAAGACTTCAGGAATCGCATGACAACCAGATTGAACATGTGTACCATGCAGGGCGCATGTCTCAGCCATCCTTGACGCAGTGCCAACACCATGTTCTTCCCGTTGTCAGCCACCATGGTTCCGATTTGAGTTGTTGGGCAGAAAGCCAGGATTTGATTTCTTGATGAAGGACATGGAGCAGTTCCTCCCCTGTGTAACTCTGTTTGCCCAGGCAAACGAGGTGTAGAACAGCGTGACACTGCCATACCCTGCACATGTGGCATGCTGGAGGGGCACTGTGAATTGTCCCTGCAATGGAGGCTGAGGACACGGTGTAGGATGAGGAGGCAGAGAGCATTGTCGCAGGACCAACGATGTGACAACGTGGAGGCGGAAACGGCATCACCTGGCCAAGTTGCTGGTATGGCTGTGTAGGAACCACATTCACCCAGTGGGCTGTAAAGGACATGTATTGTTCCTGACCGTAGTTACGGCTCCACACATTGGCGCTGCTGTGCACTTTGGCAGACACCAACACGCTCAAGGACTGGCCCACATTCTGTTCTACATGTGTGTGCAGGGCTGGTACTGCCATTTTGGCAAAGAAATGACGGCTTGGGACTTTCCACCTCGGCTCGGCACAAGCCATCAGTTCTCTGAAAGGTGCAGAGTCCACCATTTGGAAAGGGACTGCAGCACCAGCAACTTGAACAGGAGCATATTCAGCTTCTGCGCCGTTGGATGAGTGCATGCATACTGTTGTCTCTTGGCCATTGCTTCGGTGATCGATTGCTGACGGAATGACTGACGAGGAGTAGGAGGAGCAGGAGCATCAGGACCAGCAGATGATGGGAAGTACAGACAGCTCCCTTCGGCAGAGGTGGTGGAGCCTTGGCTGCCTGAAACAGGGTGCTTGCCACTGGGTGATGCAGTGGTTGCTGCTGCAGGCTGGACCACCACATCAAAGCCACATCGGTTCTCCCAGGCCACTTAATAGTGACGCTGCATATTTTGACGCAGGGCCGTGGTGCCAACATTGGCACCCTGCCCATGCTTCACCTTCTGCCCACAGATTCTACATATGGCCATGTTCACCTCCTCCGGCGGCTTAACAAAAAACTGCCACACCGCCGCGTAGGTGATTTTACCCCCAACATTAGTCACTGACTGACTGCTACCGCCGCTGCCTCTGTGAACCCGTGCACCGCTACTTCCCTGGAAGATAGGCTCCTGCGAAGCGGTTGGTCTACCCCAGGCACGTTTGGCTCCCGACTTCCCACTGCTGCAACCCTGCTAAATTCCGGCCACGATAGCGACTTGCTGGCTCCACCGCTGGCTCACGGGCAAGCTGCCACCCTCTTCTCCCAATGATGATGAAGCCCCTTCGTCACCTGGCTCCCAAGTGCGATCAGCTACATCATCATCATCGAGTACTGTCTGCATGTCACTGATGTCCTCCTCAACAGTCTCTGGGTCAGGAGCCTGACCGCTTGCAACACCAGTTGCCACGCCACTCTCCTCATCACTACTTGCCCACCTAGTGGAGGAAGCGGCAGATGTCTCCTCCACATCTTGGCTGGCCAGTAGCTGCTGACTGTCTTCTATTAGCTCGTCCTCACTGTTCAGTGAAGCTGAGCCCACAGCATACAATACTTCTCTGGCTGAGAAAACAGAAAAGGATAGAGGCAGGTTGAGGACAGGTGAGGGCACAGGGCCTGCTCCCGGGCCATGCCAACTAAGGGTTGTGTCTGACAAACCCACTGACACTTGGCTGGGGGTGTCTGATGTCACTTGCGTCGAAGTCGAAGATCGAGTCAACCATTCAAGAACCGCTGGGTTGCTGGTCACGACACGACCGCTAGCTGACACTGGGAGCTCAGGCCTCTCGAAGTGACCCCTGCTACCAGAAACATTTAGGCCTCTGCCACTCCCCTGTGTAGGGCCTGGCACTTCTCTGTCTTACACACTGTTAGATCAAGTAATCAAATGTTAGATCAAGTATTTTTTGAACTCGCACCATTTTGCAAGAAGTTCAGTCAGTTTTGTCTGCAATTGCGTTTAGTTGTTTAGTTTTTTCCTCACGGGTGCAACATGTTTTGATGAGTTTTTCACTTGCGTGATAAAAAACTGAAGGTTTACAAACAACATCTCTTAGTAACCATCAGTGTAAAGCGCATTGCATCCGCACCTGCTTGCGGATGCAATGCATTTTTCACTGAAGACCCATTCACGTCTATGGGGTCAGGGTTGCAGCAAAAACGCAGAATATAGAGCATGCTGTTTTTTCACGCAATGCAGAACTGATGCGTGAAAAAAAACACTCATGTACACAGACCCATTGAAATATATGGGTTAGGATTCAGTGCGGGTGCTATGCGTTCACGCCACGCATTGCACCCACGCGAAAAACTCGCTCGTGTGAAAGGGGCCTAAGATAAGCATTTATTTATTTTACCCTGAATAACCCCCTGAAAGGCCTAAATTATAGCCTTAGATGATGCGATCAGTGATAAACGTGGTGTCTGAGGGGTTCAATGTCAGCGGACAGAGCTATCACCATTCCCCATCATTGCGCCCACTACATACAAAAGATTGACCTTCGTGACAAAGTAATTCATCACGAATTGAATTTCTTTGTGCAATTCGGCAAAGCTGCAGAATGTAATTTTTCATAAATAAGCTTATCTATAATAGAAATGTCTAGCTCTGTCAATGAAATAGGAGGGGAGAGAGTACTATTAAGACTCTTAGGCCCCTTTCACACGAGCGAGTTTTTCCCGTATGGGTCCAATGCGTGACGTGAACGCATAGCACCCGCACTGAATCCTGACTCATTCATTTCAATGGGTCTGTGTACATGAGCATTTTTTCACGCATCCCGGGCCCCATAGAAGCATGTTATATATTCTGCGTTTTGCACGAATCCCTGGTCCCATAGAAGTCAATAGGGCTCCAGTGAAAAAGGCTTTGCATCCGCAAGCAAGTACATCCATAAAAAGTTAATCATCAGTAAAAATGGGTCCCAATGTGGCAGTAGGCGGTGGAACAATAACCACGTAGGTCAAATAATCAAAGAAAAAATAATAAGAAAAAATTATATAAGTGTAACTACATAATAAGTATAAATCCCTCCCTGAGACTTCAAATCTCCACTATACATGCCATCAAAGTAAGCAGGCAGACAGAGGAAAAGGCAGATGGGATCCATTTTTACTAATGATTAACATTATATATTGTAACTTTTTACGGATGTATTTGAAATAAAGATAGTATTTAATATTTATGGTAGTGTGGTGTTTTAATTGTTTTGGGACTACACACTTATTGTGTTGTTTAAATTTTTGGTGTATTATCTGCAAGCAAGTGCTGATGCAATGTGTTTTTCACTGATGGTTGCTAGGTAATGTTCTTTTTAAACCTTCAGTTTTTTATCACGTGTGTGAAAAACGCATCAAAACGCATTGCATCTGCGTGGAAAAAACTGAACAACTGAACGCAATTGCAAACAAAATTGATTGAACTTGCTTGCAAAGTGGTGCGAGTTTCACTGAACGCATCCTGAACGCATCCGGACCTAATCCGTCACAGGTGAGGGCCGGATGCGATGCAGGCGCATTGCGGGAAACCCGCGCAAGTAGGGACGCAATTTCAGTCAGTTTTGACTGCGATTGCAGTCCGTTGCACATGCGTGAAAAAAACCTGAATGTGGTACCCAGACCCGAACTTCTTCAATGAAGTTCGGGTTTGGGTTAGGTGTTGTGCAGATTTTATTATTTTCCCTTATAACATGGTTATAAAGGAAAATAATAGCATTCTTAATACAGAATGCTTACTTAAATGTGGCTTAAGGGGTTAAAAAAAATTAACTCACCTCATTCAATTGATCGCGCAGCCGGGCATCATCTACATCAGCGCAAGTCCTCCTGAACGAACATAGAGGAATCCTTCTATCTTCATTCAGCAGGACCTCCTATGACATCACATCATCAAAGGTCCTTTTGTAGGTCCTCAAAGAAGAAGAAAGAAGATGATGCCCGGCTGCATGATCAATTGGATGAGGTGAGTTAATTTTATTTTTTACCCCCTTAAGCCACATTTAAGAAAGCATTCTATATTAAGAATGCTGTTATTTTCCTCTATAACCATGTTAGAAAGGAAAATAATACAGTAAACTGACTTTTATCAATTTACTTACATCTTCTTCTAGCAACCATGCGTGATTTTCATGCAGCCCCATTCATTTGATGCGTGAAAATCATCGCTGATCTGCACAGCCCCGGATTCAGTGCGGGTGCAAAGTTCACGTCACGCATTGCACCCATGTGGAATTATCGCCCATCTGAAAGGGGCGTTAAACACTGCCCCCAACATGTTATACCAGTGCCCTGGCATCTTCAGGGGTTTAGGTTATTCAGTGTTTAAGAGTTTTAACCTGTGGATAGCTGCAACAAGTATAAGGCCTCATGCACACGAACGTTCCATTTTTTGCGGTCCGTAAATTGTGGATCCGCAAAACATGGAAGCCGCCCATGTGCCTTCCGCAATTTGCGGAAGAGGCGGCACATTATAGAGATGCCTATTCTTGTTTATGTCTAGAAAGGTTGCTTAGTCATTCCTATAGACTTGCATTGAAACTCTATGCAGGTCTATGACAGACTAAAATTGTAACATTGCTTCTGTTTAGTAGGAGAGACTCTGCCAGACTACATGAGTGGTCAGGAGATAAGAGATGGAGATGCTGAGCCACAGACCCTGGGTCACCAGCCCACTGTGAATGCAGCCCTAATCTCTGCAGATTATCAGACAGTTATTGAGAGTGTCTGCTTTGTTCCCGATAATCTGCCAAATCATCGGTCTGTGAGAAAGGACCTTTAGCCTCAGATTCTGATTTCTCATGATATACCTTATGTGCCTTCTTCTTGCTGAAATTATCTGAGGCTGATATTTTTTGTTTACAATAGAATCTAATTAAAAAGACATTAACAAAAAAAAAGTTACAGATCCTAAATGTCTGTGACATTTAGTGCAATTTTTTCTTAGCCGCTGGTAACAGCGACATTACTTGCACTACATCTCCTGTATAACGTTTGCACATCCAAAATATCTGTTACATTCAGTGTAATTTATTTGCGCATACACTTACAAAACTTGTCCTACTGTAAGTGTGACATACTTGTAAGCATATATACCATTTAATATGCTCAAGGCAAGCAGTAAGGGACGGGGAAGTGGCCATGCTGCTGATCGTACACCCAGAGGCCGTGGCCCTGGGTGCGGTGAAACTGTGCCTGCTGCCAGAGCACAAGAAACACACTCATTCACAATTCCTAGCTTCATGGCCAAGTTTGCAGAGCGGCGCAGGACACCACTCTAAGTCATACCAGTGCGACCAGGTGGTCGGTTGGATTGCCGCAGATAATGCTTCCAGTCGGTTAAGCACCACCCTGTCTTCCACAAAGTCCAGTCTCAGTAGCCAAGAGTCTGGTCAACAGAATCCTCACCCTGATCCACCTTCCTTCCACCATGGAGAGTCTTGGCAAACAAGTGATCCCACACTCGGATATTCTGAAGAGATCTTTTCATCACCAGTCCTTGATTTGGACCTCTCACCAAGCCCGCTTGAAGAGGGACATGAGTAGAAGATGACGGTGGGGACCGGCAATTAGTGTTTCAAGAGGTGGATAATGATGATGAGACACAGTTGCCAATAAGTCAACGGCAATTAGTGTCTCAAGAGGTTGAAGATGAGGATGAGACACAGTTGTCAATTAGTGAGGTTCTTGTTAGGTCAACAAGTCAGGAGGATAACCAGAGTAAGGAAGTGGAAGAGGAGGTGGTGGACGATTAAATCACTGACCCAACCTGAGAAGGTGGCAAGTGGAGCGAGGACAGCAGTACAGAGGGGGAGGAATCTGCAGAACCGCAAAAGGCTGGAAGAGGCAGTGGGGTGGCAAAAGGAAGAAGGCGGGCCCAAAACTGTTTCCCGGAGAACTCCCTGTGCCGTACCAAAATGAGCAGGGGCGTGAATACTAGCAACCTCACCACCACCAGCATGATCCGCCACATGGCATCAAAGCACCCTAATGGGTCCACAATCAGTGTTTGCGGGTCACACCACTGCCTTCTCCTCCCCTGTGTAATGTGCTGGCCAATCCCCTGTCCAAGAAGCAGGCCTGGATGCCCCCCACCCTGCAACTGGACCGCAAGCACCATCAGCTAGCATATCCACTTCTGTGTCCCAGCGCAGCATACAGATGCTAATACCCCAGGGCTTTGAATGAAAGCGCAAATACCTAGCCACCCACCCACAGGACATAGCACTAAATGTGCACCTTTCCAAATTGCTAGCCCTGGAAATGTTGCCATTTAGGCTTGTGGACACTGAGGCATTTCGTAGCCTGATGGCGTTGGCCGTCCCTCGTTACTCAGTCCCCAGCCACCACTATTTTTTCTGGTGTGTCGTCCCTGCCTTACACCAGCATGTGTCCCGTAACATCACCCATGCCCTGACCAACGCAGTTATTGGAAAGGTCCACTTAACGACTGACACATGGACAAGTGCTTTTGGCCAGAGACGCTACATTTCCCTGATGGCACACTGGGTGAATGTTGTGGAGGCCGGGATTGAGTCATACCCTGGGATGGCACAGGTGCTACCGACGCCAAGGATTGTGGGCCTTACATTAGTAGCTGCAACCCCCCCTTCTCCTCCTCCACCTTCTCCTTCACTTTCACCTCTGAATTCTCATCTTGCAGTACCAGACAGCCATCAGTCAGTAGCTGGAAGCAGTGTAGCACTGCAGTGGGGAACCGGCAACAGGCAGTGCTGAAACTAATTTGCTTAGGTGACAAACAGCACACCGCCGCAGAGCAGAGGATAAGGGATCAGACTGAGCTGTGGCTCTCGCCACTCAACCTACAACCAGGCATGTTTGTGTCTGATAATGGCCGTAACTTGGTGGCGGCTTTGGAGCTCAACAACCTGACACACATTCCGTGCCTAGCCCATGTCTTAAACTTAGTGGTTCAGCAGTTTCTCAACATCTACACCTATTTGCCTGAGCTACGTGTGTGTGCCTACAGCAGCGCTTGCAATTGCCAGCTCACCAACTGTTCTGCGACGTGAGCATGTGCTGGAACTCCACGTTCCACATGTTGGCCAGGCTTTGTGAGCAGCACAGGGCAGTAGTGGAATACCAGCTGCAACATAGTCGTCCCTTTCCAGTCAGCTTCCGCTCTTCACAAGCGACGAGTGGGCATGGATGTCTGTCCTCTGTGAGGTTTTACGTAACTTTGAGGAATCAACACAGATGGTGAGCGGTGATCCCGCAATTATCAGTGTAACCATCCGATTTCTGTGTCTACTGAAACACTCGCTGCTCACAATGAAGACCGACGCTTTGCATGTGGAAGAGGTGGTGATAGCTGGACCACCCTCAGTTCACCTTCTCAGCGTGAATTGGAGGAAGAGGAGCAGGAGACAGTTGCTTCCGCTACAGAGAGTAGTACCCATAGCAGGTTTATTCCATCTGTTCTGCGTGGATGGACAGAAGAGGAGGAAAAGGATGAGGAGATTGACCAGCAGGCCATCAATTTTTGAAGGGTGTGTATGATGCCCTCCTTTATGTGTAATAAAGGGTGTATTGGAGTGCCGGTTACTTGTAATTTTTTGCAGCCCTTTCACTTAATGCATAGGCTTTATAAGTGTAGGAGTCCCACTACCTGAACAATTGTACCACAATGTAAATTAGGTCCTCCTTTATGTGATATACAGGTTGTATCGGAGTGTCTCTTGCTTGTAATTTTTGGCAGCACTTGCGCTTTATATAAAAGTAAATATACAGGAAAGAGTGTTTCCTATCAATTTTCTCTCTAAAATCGATTTTATCTTCGGTTTTGTGTGTATTATTGTCAGTCTGTAAAAGTGGCGTACTACTCGGACAACCTCGTTCCCAGCAGCGACCTGGGAGTCCAAGATGCATCTAGACATCCTCCCCATGCGGTTCCCGAACCATTTCAGTGGTGTTTCCATCAATTTCTGACCTTTTCCTGTGAACCAGACACCCTCCCCTCTTCAAAGCCGAGGGTGCCTGGTTTAATGCTCTGGTTCTCCCATTGACTTCCATTGTGCTCTGTAGAGCACCCGAGTATCCCAAAGTGTTCTACTCAAGCACCAGAGCACCCGAGAACTTTGGTGCTCAATCAACACTAAAAAATGACCTGCCGCGATTGCCCACAAATCCATTTTAACAGGGATTTCTGGGATTACTATGGCTTTTAAGAGATATATGCTCATGTAGTTGCTTACCTCATATTCAGTACTCTGCAAAAGTTTTAGGCAAGTGTGGAATAAATGTCATAAAGTAAGAATTATTTCAACAATAGAAGTGTTTAAGGGGTTATCGAGGAAATTGATATTGATGGTCTTTCCCCAGGATAGGTCATCAATATCCGATTGGCTGAGGTCCACTGCAGCTAATAACTGGCAGTTTTGTGCTGCTTGTGGCCAAGTCACTGCTGAAACTAGTCATTGGCTGCAGCGGAAAATGTGACCATGCCAATACAGGCCTGGTAGAAAACAGTGCAGGGACCTAAAGAAGGGGACAGCGGGGGCAGCGTGGAGGATCGAAGCAGCTTGAAGAAGATAAGTATGAATCCTTAGCTTAGTGGAACACGCAGCTGGCACTTGATTGAATATGGGGTCCCTGCAGCAACTTTGAGAAGGTAGGTCCAGGGGAAAAGAGGATACCGGCTAGCTTCTATACCTAGAAGTCATCTCAGCTCTTACATAGTTACATAGTTGATACGGTTGAAAAAAAGACATGAGTCCATCAAGTTCAAACAAGGGATAGGTAGGGACGCGAATCGCAGAAGGAAGTGAGATTCAGATTTCTACACATTTTCCTAAGCAATAATGTTGTTTACTTTTAAGAATTCATCTTAACCATCTTTAAAACTCTCCACTGTTCCTGCTGTGACCACGTCCTGAGGAAGTCTATTCCACAGATTCACAGTTCTTACAGTAAAGAAGCTTTGACCCTTCTGGAGACTGAACTTTTTCTTCTCCAGTCAGAGGCAGTGCCCCCTTGTCTTTTGAGGGCATTTTACATGGAACAGTTTTTCACCGTATTTTTTGTATGGCCCATTTATATATTTGTATAGGTTAATCATGTCCCCCCTTAGACATCTCTTCTCAAGACTAAATAAATTCAGGGAGACTATGGCTGATCTGTCTTGGTTTAGATATTCTCGATTATGTTCAGCACTTTCTAGTGTAAGAATAAATCACTTTTGAAGATAGATACTTTCACTTCTTTAAATTTTTTTTAGGGAATTTAGATCAGAGGGTTAAGATTGCACATCTGTATAAATTATTACTAGAGATGAGCGAACTTTAAAAAAAAGTTCGGCGTTCGGCGTTCGGGTTGTGGTAATCGCCGCATCCCTTTATGGATTCCACTACCGCGGACTATCGCGGCATATGGAATCCATAAGGGGCCGCTTATCGGCGGGATCAAATCCAGTGCTGAGCCACGCCCTCTGCACTGATCACATGACGGTGACGTCACCCCAGGTCCTTCGGCTGTTCAACAGTTCGGGTTGGTGGAAGCCGCCCCTTATGGATTCCATATGCCGCGATAGTCTGCGGTAGTGGAATCCATAACGGGATGCGGCGATTACCACAACCCGAACGCCGAACTTTTTTTTAAAGTTCGCTCATCTCTAATTATTACTCAAGGCACTATTTATTAAAACACAATCACCAGGACAAAGGGCCAGGGGAGTTGATTGCCCAAGGATACAATTAGAGGGATGGGGAAATATATTTGTGAATTTGAGTTTAATATCTCACAACTTTAATCATGTATTGATAAAATTCAATATTTTGCATAGGGTATATGTTACGCCCCTATGGCTTAATAAATGTGGGTTAAGAGATAGTTCTAAGTGTCCACGGTGTGGCCTTTTTGGGGCTGATCACCTACATATAGTAACATAGTATATAAGACCGAAAAAATACATTTGTCCATCCAGTTCAGCCTGTTTCCTACAAGTTGATCCAGAGGAAGGCAAAAAAAACCTGTGAGGCAGAAGCCAATTTTCCCCACTTAAGGGGAAAAAATTCCTTCCCGACTCCAATCAGGCAATCAGAATAACTCCCTGGATCAACGACCCATCTCTAGTAGCTATAGCCTGTAATATTATTACACTCCAGAAATACATCCAGGCCCCTCTTGAATTCATTTTGTACTCACCATCACCACCTCCTCAGGCAGAGAGTTCCATAGTCTCACTGCTCTCACCGTAAAGAATCCTTTTCTATGTTTGTGTACAAACCTTCTTTCCTCCAGACACAGAGGATGTCCCCTCGTCACAGTCACAGTCCTGGGGATAAATAAATGATGGAAGAGATCTCTGTACTGACCCCTAATATATTTATACATAGATATTAGATCTCCCCTCAGTCGTCTTTTTTCTAAGGTGAATAACCCTAATTTTGATAACCTTTCAGGGTACTGTAGTTGCCCCATTCCAGTTATTACTTTAGTTGCCCTCCTCTGAACCCTCTCCAGCTCTGCTATGTTTGCCTTGTTCACAGGAGCCCAGAACTGTACACAGTACTCCATGTGTGGTCTGACTAGAGACTTGTAAAGTGGTAGGACTATGTTCTCATCACGGGCATAATTGGCCTTGGCAGTAGCTGCCTGACACTAGTTATTACAGCTTAGTTTGCTGTTTATTAAAATTTCTAGATCCTTTTCCATGTCAGTGCTACCGAGTGTTTTACCATTTAGTATGTAGGGGTGACTTGCATTATTCCTTCCCATGTGCATGTTTACATTTGTCAGTGTTAAACCTCATCTGCCATTTCTCTGCCCAAGCCCCCAATCTATCCAGTTCCCTCTGTAGGAGAAAATTGTCCTCTTCAGTGTTAATTACTTTACACAGTTTAGTGTCATCTGCAAACATTTATATTTTACTGTGCAAGCCTTCTACAAGATCATTAATAAATATATTGAAGAGAATAGGGCCCAATACTGACCCATGAGGTACCCCACTTGTGACAGTGACCCAATCTGAGTGTGTACCATTAATAACCACCCTCTATTTTCTGTCACTCAGCCAGTTACTTACCAACGTACAGACATTTTCTCCCAGTCCGAGCATCCTCATTTTATATACCAACCTTTTATGAGGTACAGTGTCAAATGCTTTGGAGAAGTCCAGATATACGACATCAATTGATTCGCCGCTGTCAAGTCTAGAACCTACCTCCTCAAAGAAACTGATTAAATTCGTTTGGCATGACCGATCCCTCATGAAGCCATGCTGATATGGCGTTATTTGATTATTTTCATTGAGATATTCCAAGATAGCATCTCTTAGAAACCCTTCAAACAGTTTACCAACAACAGATGTTAAACTTACCAGCCTATAATTTTCAGGCTCTGTTTTTGGACCCTTTTTGAATATTGGCACCACATTTGCTATGTTCCAATCCTATGGAACATTCCCTGTCAGTATAGAGTCCGTAAATATCAGAAACAAAGGTCTGGCTATGACATCACTTAATTTCCTCAGGATACGGGGGTGTATGCCATCTGGTCCTGGCGATTTGTCTATTTTAATCTTTTTAAGTCGCTGTTGTAATTCTTCCTGGGTCAGACAGGGCACTTTTAACCCCTTAAGGACACGGCCCTATTTCACCTTAAGGACCAGGCCATTTTTTCAAAATCTGACCATTGTCACTTTATGTGGTGATAACTTTAAAACGCTTTTTCTTATCCAGTCCATTCTGAGATTGTTTTTTCGTCACATATTGTACTTCATGACAGTGGTAAAATGAAGTCGAAAAATTTCATTTTTATTTATAAAAAAATACCAAATTTACCAAAAATTTTGAAAAATTTGCAATTTTCCAAGTTTCAATTACTCTACTTCTATAATACATAGTAATACTGCCAAAAAAAGTTATTGATTTACATTCCCCATATGTCTACTTCATGTATCGATCATTTTGGGAATGCTATTTCATTTTTGGGGACGTTACAAGGCTTAGAAGTTTAGAAGCAAATCTTGAAATTTTTCAGAAATTTTCAAAAACCCACTTTTAGGGACCAGTTCAGGTCTGAAGTCACTTTGTGAGGCTTACATAATAGAAACCACCCAAAAATTACCCCATTCTAGAAACTACACCCCTCAAGGTATTCAAAACTGATTTTACAAACGTCATTAACCCTTTAGGTTTTCCACAAGAGTTAATGGCAAATAAAGATAAAATTTCAGAATTTCGATTTTTGAAAAATTTTCCGTTTGAATCCATTTTTCCAGTAACAAAGCAAGGGTTAACAGCCAAACAAAACTCAATTTTTATTGCCCCGATTCTGTAGTTTTCAGAAACACCCTATATGTGGTCGTAAACTGCTGTATGGCCAAACTGCAGGGCGCAGAAGGAAAGGAGCGCCATATGGTTTTGGAAGGCAGATTTTGCTGGACTGGATTTTTGACACCATGTCCCATTTGAAGCCCCCGATGCACCCCTAGAGTAGAAACTCCATAAAAGTGACTCCATCTAAGAAACTACGCCCCTCAAGGTATTCAAAACCAGTTTTACAAACTTTTTAACCCTTTAGGTGTTCCACAAGAGTTATTGGCAAATGGAGATGAAATTTCCGAATTTCTATTTTTGTTACCTTGTCTCAAAAAAGTGTAATATAGAGCAACCAAAAATCATGTTTACCCTAGAATAGTACCAACAAAACTGACACCTTATCCCGTAGTTTCCAAAATGGGGTCACTTTTTTGGAGTTTCTACTGTAGGGGTGCATCAGGGGGCTTCAAATGGGACATAGTGTCAAAAAACCAGTCCAGCAAAATCTGCCTTCCAAAAACCATATGGCGTTCCCTTCCTTCTGTGCCCTGCCGTTTGGCCATACAGTAGTTTACGACCACATATGGGGTGTTTTTGCAAACAAGAGAATCAGGGCAATAAATATTGAGTTTTGCTTGGCTGTTAACCCTTGCTTTGTTACTGCAAAAATGGATTAAAATGGAAAATTTGCAAAAAAATAGCTGTTTTGGGACTGTTTTTATTTTTGTTATTTACATAGTTGAACTGACAGGTTAGATTGTGTGCTATTTCTATAGAGCAGGTTGTTACGGACGCGACAATACCAAATATGACTACTTTTTGGGGTTTTTGTTTCAGTTTTACATAATAAAGCCTTTTGAAAATAATTTTTTTAGTGTCTCCACATTCTGAAAGCCATAGTTTTATTTTATTTTTTGGGCGACTGTGTTATGTAGGGGCTCATTTTTTGCGGGATGAGATGGCGGTTTGATTGGCACCATCTTGGGGTGCATATGACATTTTGGTCGCTTGCTATGACACTTTTTGTGATGTAAGGTGACAAAAATGGCTCTTGACACCGTATTTTTTTTTTTTTTTGCTGTGTTCAGCTGAGGGGTTAGGTCATGTGTTATTTATATAGATCAGGTTGTGACGGACGCGGCGATACATAATATGTATACTTTTTATTTATTTATATAAGTTTTACACAATAATATAATTTTTAAAACAAAAAAAAATCATGTTTTAGTGTCTCCATAGTTTGAGAGCCATATATATTTTTTTTTTGGGCGATTGTCCTATGTAGGGGCTCATTTTTTGCGGGATGAGATGGCGGTTTGATTGGCACCATCTTGGGGTGCATATGACTTTTGATCGCTTACTATTACACTTTTTGTGATGTAAGGTGACAAAAAAATGGCTTGTTTGACAACGTTTTTATTTTTATGTTTACGGCGTTCATCTGAGGGGTTAGGTCATGTTATATTTTTATAGAGCAGGTCCTTACGGACGTGGCGATACATAATATGTATACCTTTTTTATTTATTTTGGTTTTACACAATAATATCCTTTTTGAATGAAAAAAAAACATGTTTTAGTATCTCCATAGTCTGAGAGCCATATATTTTTCAGTTTTTAGGCAATTGTCTCAGGTTGGGTATCATTTTTGCGGGAGGAGGTGACGGTTAGATTGGCACTATTTGGGGGTCATATGACTTTTTGATCGCTTGCTATTACACTTTTTGTGATGTAAGGTGGCAAAAAAATGGCTTTTGACAAAGTTTTTATTATTTTTTTACAGTGTTTACTTGAGGGGTTAGGTCATGTGATATTTTTATAGAGCAGATTCTTACGGACGTGTAGATACCAAATATGTCTACTTTTTAATTTTTTTTACATTTAACACTAAAAGCATTTTTGAAACAAAAAAATCATGTTTTTAGTCTGAGAGGCATAGTTTTTTTATTTTTGGCCAATTGTTTTAGGTAGGGGCTCGTTTTTGCGGGATGAGATGGCGGTTTGATTGGTACTATTTTGGGAGGCAAACGCCTTTTTGATCGCTTTGTATTACACTTTTAGTGATGTAATGTGCCAAAAATGGCTTATTTACACCATTTTTGGGTTTTTTTATGGCGTTCACCTGAGGAGTTCAGTCATGTGATATTTTTATAGAGCAGGTTTTTACGGACGCGCGATACCTAATATGTGTAGTGTATTTTATTTTTTTAGTTTTTATTCAGTGTTATGTGTTTGTTTCATTTTTACTTTTTTTCACTTTTTACATTTTTTTGACCCAGACCCACTTGGTTCTGAAAGATCCAGTGGATCTGGTGTCTGTATAATACAGTACAGTACACTATATAGTGCACTGTACTGTATTTTGTACTTTAGAAAGTCTGAATAGACCTTTAGCAGGTCTATTCAGACTTTCAGCACCATGGAGAGCAGGGCGCTTCTGAAAGCGTCCTGTCTCCATGGCAACCATCACCCCCTGCCATAACTGGGCAGGGGTGATGAATAGGAGAGGAGGAGCACCCTCCCTCTTCGATCCCATCCTGTTGGGGGGCTGCAAGGCACAGCAGCCCCCGATGGGAAAGAGGAGGGAGCGCTCCCTCCTGTTAACCCTTCCATACCGCGGTCCGTACGGACCGCGGTGCGGAAGAGGGTTAAGCGGCTGGCATCTGCAGCACAGATGCCAGCCGTTTCTATCAGAGTGTCAGCAATGTGCTGACACTCTGATAGAACCACTAGACACCAGGGATAGATTACAGGGAGCGGGCGGGGATCGCGATCGCGTCCGCCCGCCCCCGCCTCCCGCCGCCTCGCGCCGCCGCAACCACCCCCTGCACCCCGCAGCCACAGTATGATTGGGGGCTGCAGGGGGTTAAAAAACTGTTTGGGGACATTAACTCTCTGATCCCCGCGGTCATAGACCGCGGGGATCAGAGCTCTATGAGCGCTGCAAACCGCAGGTCTGAATTGACCTGCGGTTTGCAGCGATCGCCCATATGGGGGTCACAGGACCCCCTGGGCATTGTAACAAGGTACCTGCTGAATGATTTCAGCAGGTACCTTGTTCCGATCACTGCCAGCTGAGCAGTAGTGATCGGAACAACTCATGACGTACCGGTACGTCATGTGTCCTTAAGGACTCGGGAAACATGCGGTACCGGTACGTCATGTGTCCCAAAGGGGTTAATGGGGAATCTGACAGTTTATTTTCCTCAGTGAATATAGTGGAGAAAAAAATATTTAATAATTTTTCTTTATCCTCGCCGCTCTCTGAAACACGCCCCTTATTGCTATGTAGAGGGCCGACCCCTTCAGATTTATATTTTTTACCATTTATAAAACTGAAGAACATTTTAGGGTTAGTTTTACTCTCTTTGGCAATTAATCTCTTGGTCTCTAGTTTGGCAATTTTTATTAGTTTTTTTACATATTCTATTTTTTTCCTTATAGTTTATCAGTGCTTCCTGGCTCCCCTCCTGTTTTAGTGATTTATATGCTTTCTTTTTGTCATTTATTGCTTTCTTTACGGTTCTATTTATCCACATTGGTTTCTTATTGTTTCTTAGCCTTTTATTCCTATAAGGTATGCTCTGGTGTTTGGTGTCCACGCCCCCCATCTGATGTCATGACCTATGGGCGGGGTATTAAGCTTATATGCCCGCATGTTGGGCGGCCGCGCACGGCCGTCACAGTGCCGGAGCCCCTGCACGCAAAAGGTGCTCGGGACATCGTCTCTCTAAATGAGTGTATGCATGAATGAGTGGATAACTCCTGATGATACAGGGCGGAATGCTAGCCCTGTGGAAACGCGTTGAGTAGCAATCATTATATCTCGGCACATACAAACAGGAGACGGCAGTTGCTGTGGGCTATGCACGTCTCATACAGGCTCTGCATGTAACCGAGTAACAAGTACGGTATCTCGGCACATGCAAAAAAGAGACGGCAGTTGCTGTTTGCTATGCACGTCTCATACAGGCTGTACGTGTAACCAGTGAAAATTGGGTGATTTGTTGATCAGTCAGCTGGCTATATGGGACACTAGGTTATGTTAGAGGTCGCTCAGCTCCTATGAGCAATATTGGCCGACCCTAATTATACCGGTACCGAACCATATATGACTATATGACTAGCTGAATTTCACCTATTTTGACACTGGTCACAGCCTGCGTTATTCCTGTACTAATCGGTCAGAGTGACTGGGTGTGGTTGGAGTATATGCTAGACTCCCTCTCCACACATCATACACTCTGAATACCTGAAGGGATTTTTTGTCTTTTTAACCCTTGATCATTCAATAAAGTATTCATTATTTTTATTTTTATACGTCTATTCAGGTAGTTAAATAATGCTCTGGTGTTGTCCTGAATTAAAAGAATACTGCATTGCGATTAATAATTTTGTTACTCATATATTGAGACTCCCGATTCTATTTATGCCATAAATATAAGAAGATTCTTTTGAATAGAATACTGTTTTTGGCGAGACTTTTGATCACTCGAGCCTGGTTCTCATGAGATATTCTGAATTTGAATACTTGGATAAATTTGGTTAATAGGGTTAAAAACTATGAGAATGTCCTATATAGGCAAAGAAATAGTCAGGAGAAGTGGACTAAGATATGGGAGGCATGGAGGTTGTAATCCCTCTCATCCCCAAATTTATGTTTCTACTTCCATGACTTCTATTATCCTTTTCCTTGGTCTTTCCTTTCTTTCCTTTTTGTTGTCTGTATTGGGATGATAGAGGATTTTGAGTCACATCTAAAGGGTAGGGAGGGGTGGGGAATGGGTGTTTATGAGGAATACAAAATATAAATTTTATATTACAATTTTGTATGAAAAGCTACGCCCCCTGCACTGATCACATGATGGTGACGTCACCCCAGGTCCTTCGGCTTTTCCAAAGTTCGGGTTCGTGGAAGCCGCCCCTTATGGATTCCATATGCCGGGATAGTCCGCGGTAGTGAAATACATAACGGGATGTGGCGATTACCCCAACCCGAACGCCAAACGCCGAACTAATTTTTGAAGTTCGCTCATCTCTATACACGGTCCTTCAGCCAGTTTTCAATCCAATTACAAACTATACTTTCCAAGCCTATAGACCTTACTTTACAAATTAAACGTCTATGAAGGACAGTATCAAAAGCCTTTGCAAAATCCAGAAACACTACATCCACAGCTGCCCCTCTGTCCAGGCTACTACTCACCTCCTCATAAAAACAAATTGGGTTAGTCTGACAACTTCTGTCCTTGGTAAACCCATGTCAGTTATCACTTACAATATTATTTACAGTCACATACTCCTGTGTATAGTCCCTTAAGAGTCCTTCGAACATTTTTCCCACAACAGAAGTTAAACTAACTGGTCTATAATTACCTGCACAGCAATGACTGAACTGAGCTCTTTAAGCACTCTTGGGTGTAATCCATCTGGACCCGGAGACTTGTTCACATTTACCTTATTTAACTTATCTTGGACCTTATCTACAGTTAACCAGTTGAGTATATTACTGGATGTACTAACAGCCCCAGCACCACAGATATCAGCTACTTTCTCTTCTTTTGTATATACAGAGCTAAAAATTCCATTTAGTAACTCTGCCTTTTCTTGATCTTCAGTGACTAACCCCCCCCCCCCTCCTTTACCATTGTTTAGGAAACCTACCTGCTTGGACCTTGGTTTTTTAACATTTATATATTTAAAGAATTTTTTGGGATTTGTTTTGCTCTCTTTTGCCACCTGTTGTTCGTTTTGTATTTTTGCTAATTTTATCTCCTCTTTGCAGATTTTATTAAGTAAGCCCTTTGTAATCTTCAAACGCTACTGCTGACAACTGAATTTTTAAATGCCCTTTTTTTTGTCTCTTATTGACCTTTTGCCCTTTTTACAGTAGCTGTAAGCCATGGAGGGTATCATTTTAGCCGTTTATACTTGTTACCGAAAGGAATAAAGCTCTGATCGTGTCTATTATAATACACTGGGGAATTTCTCACTTAATCTATCAAGTTTATATATGAACATAGGCTGGTTGAGGTGCTGTTCATTTAATAAGTATGTAGTGTAGTATTGTAAGTTTACCGTGTTATGTTCCACTTGTGCAGGGGATGGGGGTGGGAGAATAGGGGCCCACCATGGGATTCACCTGTACCCCTGTGGGCTAGTACAATCCTGCTTGTAACCCCCACCTTTAAAATACAAGTATATGAATTGACAGTTTTAATAAATCTGTCTGTTTGCACCCTCCCATTGCTTTTTCAGAACAGTTGCTATATTATGAACCTTATATCATGATTGATATATTCTGTGATCCTGATTTAATAGCAATATCCAGAGAAACTTACTATGTTTAAATTACTCACTAATCACATATTTCTCTTTCTGCAACACGCTGCTGTGGGACAAAACTGAATTCCACGCTTACATAATAATAAAAGTAAAATCAGTTTCCAGAGATTGAGTTAAAATGTTGGTTGATGCTTTACCTGGATGGGTAAGGAATGTCTCTTTCATCTCCAGTATTCTCAGAGGAGGTATAACTGCATCAGTGACTTCAGGAGACAGGGTGAATAATATGCTTTCAATTATAAACTTTCTACTGAGAAATATGTCTAGGAGAATTTCAGAAGAGACATTCAGCTAGCAGCATATTATCATGTCCTGATATCACCGAAGCAGAAAATAAACTTTTTTATTTTCTGAAAGCAAGAATTAAATGCATCACTGGAAAGAGCAATACCTGTCCACCTTGCAAGTTGTTTTTCTATTGCTTTTTTATGCAAAACTATATGCCAGTTAAAAGTGAAAGGGGCTGGTAGGGACTTATCCTGACGTTAAGTGAATGGAGAGTTGGCCGTGCATGCGTGGTGTGCTCTCCATTCACTGCTAAGGAACTTTTGAAAATAGTGGAGCATGCTCACTTGGCTATTTTTGGAACTCTGGAGATAGTCTAAATTTGCTTACCGAAATGTATCTTTCCTTGAATCCAAAGGCAGCACACACAAAGGATTAATGTCTTGTTCCTCCCTTCTAGGACAGAAGGTAAATCATTAGTAAATCAGACAAATTAACCCCCCTATAATGGAGTGCACACCCACTAGGCAGACATGTTTTTTCCAAGCAATGTCTTTTTCAGGGAGGGATATATGTGCGGCCTTTGGACTTAAGAAGAGATTAATTTCGCTAAGCAGATTTAGACTTTCCTTATCGTCCTTCAGGCAGCACACACAAAGGGATCTGAAAAGCAGTATTAAACAAAGGGGGGGGTTGAAAGCACAGCACCAGATACATCCAACTTGTATTGTTTTCTAAAGATGCATGGAGAAAACCTTGTAGCGTCCCTGTATATTTAATTGAATGCCTTTTTCCCCCCTCTTTTCTCTGCCCAAGTGACTAAGTGAACCAAGTTGAGTGTGCTGTAACTCCACCTGGTAACTGGAGTGCTTGAAATTTAGAAGTAGACTTTAATAGTATTCTTAATTCAAGCAGTGTCGACTTGTTGGCTTTTATACTTCTCTATAAATAGCTGGTCAGCTGACCTAAAGGTCCCTGGTTCTCCAATGACCAGTAGATGAAGCTTGTCTTGTTCAGCTGATTGAGGATTCTGATAGATAAATTTCTTAACTTACATTCATGTCAGATGAGACCTTTGGTAGGATATAGTGTTGAGCACGAATATTCGAATAGCGAATTTTAATCACGAATATCGTCAGTTCGAGAATTTGCAAATATTTAGAATATAGTGCAATATATTCGTATTCGCGAATAGTGTTGATCTAGAATATTCTGATCACGAATTTATCGCGAATATCGGCACTTAGCAACATCCCTTGCAACCAATAGGAAAGTTGCCTACCCCTTAGTGTTGATCGTGAGTATTCGAATCGCTAATTTTTATCGCGAATATATTCCATTGCCGATTTTCCCAATCAAGTACGGTAAATAATGACTGGAGATCACGAATTCTCGAATTTGCGAATTTATGGCAAATACTCGGTCAAAAATTCTTGAAATATCACGAATTCGAATATTGCCTATGCCACTCATCACTAGTAGGCTATAGGGCATCAACCGTAAAATCAAGTTTTCTTGATGTACTTTCAGATATGGCCCTTTAGATGATAGAGTTTGCAAAGTCTGACACCTTCTTGCCTGATGCAATTGCCAACATAAATAAAACCTTCACAAGATAAAAACCTTAGTGGTGCTTCTGTAAGAGGCTCAAATAAAGATTCAACCAGGGTCTTGAGGAGAACAACCCGATCCCAGGCTGGAAAAGGAGGCTTAACCGATTAAATTAAATAGAATAAACAACGTAAAAAAAAGTTTATGAATGCATGAAGGCTTCATCTATGCAAGCAGTGGCAGTCGTGAAATGTACTCTTACAGGGTGTTAACCCAAACTGGAAACCTTCCTGTAGAAAAAAAAAAAGTAAGAGTTCAGACAGATCAAGATTCTGCAAAATTTCTACCACCACACCTTACACGCCCTTTTTCAGTCCTGAGTCGTCATATTCCAGGCTGTAAGCTGAAACATCTCTGGTGTGGATGCTGTAGGGCTGCTTGAACGAGAAGATCTGGCTGGACTGTATCTCCAATAATTTCCTTTGGAAAGTTGTAGCCAGTGAGGAATCATGCCCTCCTGGCCAAGTGAACACTATGGCTACGACTCTCGGTTAATTTTCCTGAGCATTCAGGATATGAGGGGAAATGGAGGAAAATTTGGATGAAAAATTCCTTTCCAATGGAAAGACGGGCCATCTATTCTTTCTGGTGGATCCGCTGGATTAAGGAAGCAGAACTTCTTGAGCTTTGTATTGGAAGCTGTCCCTATTGCCTCTAAATGGGGGTACACCATCTGCACACAATCTGTTAAAAACACAGTCGCTGATACTTCAACTGTGACCTACTTAACAGATCCGCCTGTACATTCAGAACACCTTAAATGTGGATAGCTGTCTACGGTTTGACATTCCACTGTCCAAGTAATAATTTGACTGTATTACCAAAGATATATCTCCTAAGCCTCTTTGCAGACTGCTCCTTCTCAAGTTTTGAGATTAAACTTGTACTGTACATTCCTTGCATGGGGTGGCACGCCTCTTAATAGCAGGGCACTGGGAGTCTAAGGAACCTCCTTCCATACTTTATTGGAAGAATAAGGGCGATAAGATCTATAGATTTGAACAGTTGCTGGCTTGGGAAACTGGTTTGACGGACAGATTTGCAAAGACATGGGATATCTAGGATAGGGAATACCCCAACCCCTCCCCCCCTCCCGCCCCTCCCACCCCTTCCTTCTTTCCCCTTACTCTCTCTCTCTATCATCTTTTTTTCTCTTTCTATATCTAACTTGGTCTACACTGTCTTTACATTTGGTCCACCAGTGAACCGCTTTCTTTTGATTCTCAGAATATTGGTCAGACTTGGTTATGACTTATTAGAAAATGCTCTATCCTCTCAGCAGTTTATTTTATATGATGTGCATTGTACTTTTTTATTTTCGCTATATCTTTGATGCAATATCGGCATTCCTGTACTAAATGCTGTTACGATGTAATCACTTTGGATACAATAAAAACTCTAATATAAAAAAATAATAATAATTTGACTGTATTGACTGTTCCGTGGATCAGAGCGAGTCCTGTGCCAATTGTTGATATATCACATGGTGGAGATATTATCTGTTTGATCCACCACTGACTGATTCTTGAGCCTGCCCTAAATGAAGAGCTAGATATATTGCTCCCTGATATTGGATCACAGATATATCTCTTGAGGAGACAAACTCCACTAAAGTCAAAGAATGTGGAAGTGTTACTTCCTGACCAGAAATATTGGAATGGACAGAAAAATCTACCTTGTTCAGTATTTCTCGGACAAAGGCACCAAGACAGGTCTTCCCGAGTTTCTGGCTTGACCTCCATAAGACGAACCTGACTTGATAGACATTGGTTTCTTCTTGAAACAATGCTGGTTTGCAATGTATACTAATGCTCATGTTACGCCTTCTATCGGAAAGTATATATTTGCAGACAGAGCAGCTGCCTATCTTGACCTCATAGCGATCTGACTAGTGACAGGAGTGGCAATTGCACGTGATGGGGGAACTTGCACAGAAGTTGCTGGGGGGAGCCATGTTCAAATATTTTGCTGTGGGGCCCAGTTACTCAACTGGGTCCTGACTGGCACTTGGTGATGGGACCTTAGATCTCACATCCACCTTGATTTCTGGATCAGCTCCTGTGAGAGCTTAAGCAACCAGTTTCTTGAGTCTAACTGGAAGCTAAGGGCTGAGTTAGCGCCATAACTAACTTAGTAAAAACATAAGGAGATGATGACAAACCAAAGACCAGTGAATTGAAGATGAGAAACCCTGGTGAGTGATGGCCATAAAATCATTCTGTGGTGAATGTTGATAACAAACAGAAATTCACATCAAGAATTTCTTCTGAGAAGGTATTTGTTTAGACACGTCAGATCTAGCCTCCATCTTACCTGTGGCTTTGGCACTGTATACACTCTTGAAAAGACCCCCAGAAATTCCCTGGAAAAAAAGGTCAAGATTTTCCTGTGAAGTCCTGAAACAACCACCATATGAGGCTTTGTGAAGGGTTGACTTATTTGCCTTGGGGGGCGATTTCTTTAACCTGAGGGAGTAACCTGGGTACAAGATTCTATCCAGGTGTCTGACGTAATCTTTGCACAATTTGAGAAAAGGTTTTGCTCCCACTGGAAGCCTCATGTTCTAAATTTGATGTTTCCCTGTTCTAAATTTCTAGTAATTCGCTCACACATACATACAAGCTACAGAGCCATACAAGCTATGAGTAGAGATGAGCAGCAGGGGCAATATTCGAATTTGCGATATTTCACGAATATTTGGTAGAATATTCGTCATAAATTCGCAGTTATTTTCTTGATTGCAAAAATCGGCAATGTAATATGCACGTAATGCGCGCACAATACAGGCGTGGGTCACTATAGCTACATTTTTCAAGCTGCTAGAAGTTTCCTGAGACTGGAGAAAATGGCTGGCACGGCAGAACATTACAATAGCTTTATATGCAGATAGAGTACTCTGATATATTCGCGATTGAGAAAATCGTCAATTAATGATGCGCATATTTTTGCGCAATACGTGCAACTTCACATTTTAGCAGGTCTGACTACATACAGTGAGTGCAGAATTATTAGGCAAGTTGTATTTTTGAGGATTAATTTTATTATTGAACAACAACCATGTTCTCAATGAACCCAAAAAACTCATTAATATCAAAGCTGAATATTTTTGGAAGTAGTTTTTAGTTTGTTTTTAGTTTTAGCTATTTTAGGGGGATATTTGTGTGTGCAGGTGACTATTACTGTGCATAATTATTAGGCAACTTAACAAAAAACAAATATATACCCATTTCAATTGTTTATCTTTACCCGTGAAACCAATATAACATCTCAACATTCACAAATATACATTTCTGACATTCAAAAACAAACCAAAAACAAATCAGTGACCAATATAGCCACCTTTCTTTGCAAGGACACTCAAAAGCCTGCCATCCATGGATTCTGTCAGTGTTTTGATCTGTTCACCATCAACATTGCGTGCAGCAGCAACCACAGCCTCCCAGACACTGTTCAGAGAGGTGTACTGTTTTCCCTCCTTGTAAATCTCACATTTGATGATGGACCACAGGTTCTCAATGGGGTTCAGATCAGGTGAACAAGGAGGCCATGTCATTAGATTTTCTTCTTTTATACCCTTTCTTGCCAGCCAGGCTGTGGAGTACTTGGACGCGTGTGATGGAGCATTGTCCTGCATGAAAATCATGTTTTTCTTGAAGGATGCAGACTTCTTCCTGTACCACTGCTTGAAGAAGGTGTCTTCCAGAAACTGGCAGTAGGACTGGGAGTTGAGCTTGACTCCATCCTCAACCCAAAAAGGCCCCACAAGCTCATCTTTGATGATACCAGCCCAAACCAGTGCTCCACTTCCACCTTGCTGGCGTCTGAGTCGGACTGGAGCTCTCTGCCCTTTACCAATCCAGCCACGGGCCCATCCATCTGGCGCATCAAGACTCACTCTCATTTCATCAGTCCATAAAACCTTAGAAAAATCAGTCTTGAGATATTTCATGGCCCAGTCTTGACGTTTCAGCTTGTGTGTCTTGTTCAGTGGTGGTCGTCTTTCAGCCTTTCTTACCTTGGCCATGTCTCTGAGTATTGCACACCTTGTGCTTTTGGGCACTCCAGTGATGTTGCAGCTCTGAAATATGGCCAAACTGGTGGCAAGTGGCATCTTGGCAGCTGCACGCTTGACTTTTCTCAGTTCATGGGCAGTTATTTTGTGCCTTGGTTTTTCCACACGCTTCTTGCGACCCTGTTAACTATTTTGAATGAAACGCTTGATTGTTCGATGATCACGCTTCAGAAGCTTTGCAATTTTAAGAGTGCTGCATCCCTCTGCAAGATATCTCACTATTTTTGACTTTTCTGAGCCTGTCAAGTCCTTCTTTTGACCCATTTTGCCAAAGGAAAGGAAGTTGCCTAATAATTATGCACACCTGATATAGGGTGTTGATGTCATTAGACCACACCCCTTCTCATTACAGAGATGCACATCACCTAATATGCTTAATTGGTAGTAGGCTTTCAAGCCTATACAGCTTGGAGTAAGACAACATGCATAAAGAGGATGATGTGGTCAAAATACTCATTTGCCTAATAATTCTGCACTCCCTGTATTAGTGATTGGTGCACTAAGTTGTGAACTTGTTGTGAACTTGTGACAGCACTATGTATGTAGCATGTATGCATGGACAGCAGAACCTACCTAACACCCTGCACAGCTACAATATATCACAATCTAACCTACACTGACTATCTCCAACTAACTATCTGTATATATATATAAGCTAACTAACTAACTATCTAATGTAATGTGACACAGGAAAGCAGAAAGCACATCAATGACACTGCTGTCTCTCTCAGAACTGTAATAAAGAGTAGAAAATGGCTGCTGGGGAGGTTCTTATATAGTAAATGGGTAGGCAACTTTCCTATTGGTTGCTAGGGATGTTGCTAAGCTTAGACAAAGACATTGCAGCCTTCTCATTGGCCCACAAGCAAAAAGGGAGGTTACTGACGAAAACAAAAGTAGAATATTCTAAAATACGAATAGATATCACTATATTCTAACTATTCGCGAATTATCGAAGTTGCTATATTTGCCATTAAAATTCGTGATTCTAATATTTGCTCCTAACAGTGGCAGTAGAAGTGACAGTATTGACCCCATGACAGAATAGGGAAGGTAACAGCAGTGGCAGTAAGGCCGTGTTCACATCAATGTTTATTTTTCCGTTCTTCTGAGCCTGAGAACATAAAACTAAAAAAAAAAACTATGCCTGTATTTTGAGCATCGATAAAGCCTCTATCAGACCGTCAGTATTTGATCAGTAATTGTAAGCCAAAACCAGGAGTGGTTCCAAAACAGATAAAATGTAATAGAAATATTTGCATCACTTCTGTGTTTTAGGCCCACTCTTGGCTTAGGTTACTTTCACATCAGAGTTTTGGCATTCTGGTTTTTAGATCCGGCAGAGGATCTCAAAACTGGCCCAAAATGGTTCCATTGAGGGCCAATGCATTGTGGATGGTGTATGCTCTATTTAGGATGCATCAGTATGCATTCCGTTCTGGCACCATTCCGTTTTCTGACCAGACATAAAACCGATCCAAGCTGTGGTTTTTTGTCCGGTCATTGAAACGGAGCAAACTGGATCCGTCACTAAAAACAATGTAAGTCAGTAGTGCCGGATGCTTTTTTTCTTTTTACTTTTTTTTACTTTATTTTAAAATGTATTCGTCACCCATTGACTTACATTGTTTTTAGTGATGGATCTGGTTAGTTCCATTTCGATTTAACACAATCGCATCCTAACAGAAAGGATGCACCCTGATGTGTTAAATCAAATGGAACCATTTTCTGCCGGATCTCAAAACCGGAAATCAAAGTGCATTGCCATCACCTGGCCAAGTTGCTGCTGTGCCTGGCCCGGAACATTTACCCTGTGGGCTGTGAACGACATATATTGTCCTTAAATAAAAAGTACAACTCCATATGTTAGTGCTGGCGTGAACTCTACAAGAGGCCAAAGGACTGGCCCAACTTCTGCTTAACGTTTGTGTGCAGGGCTGGTACAGCTTTTTTGGAAAAGTAATGTCGGCTTGGGACTCTCCAACTTGGGTGGGCACAAGCCATCAGTTCTCTGAAATGTGCAGAGTCAACTACATGGAAAGTGAGGGACTGTAGAACCAGCAACTTGGCCAGGTGCACGTTCAGTTTCTGCGCCGTTGGATGAGTGCACACATGCTGTTGTCTGTTTGCAATCGCATTGGTAATCGATTGCTGTCGAAACAAGAGACGAGGAGTAGGAGGAGTAGTAGCATCAGGAGCAATAGACGACATTGAAGTTGATGCGAAGGAATGACAGCTTCCTTGTGCTGATGTTGTTGAGCCCTGACTGCTGGAGAGGGGAAGATGGCTGGTGGGAGATGCAGCAGTTTTAGCATCAGGGTATAACATTAATTCCCCTTTCACATGGGCGAGTTTTCCGTGCGCGTGCAATGCGTGAGGTGAACACATTGCACCCGCACTGAATCCGGACCCATTCCTTTCAATGGGGCTATGCAGATGAGCTGCGATTTTCCCGCATCACTTTTGCGTTGTGTGAAATTTGCAGCATGCTCTATATTCTGCGTTTTTCACACAACGCAGGTCCCATAAAAGTGAATGGGGCTGTGGGAAAATCACAAGCATCCGCAAGCAAGTCGGGATGCGGTGCAATTTTCCGGCATGGTTGCTGAGAGACGATCAGGATGGGGACCCAATCTTTATTATTTTCTCTTATAACATGGTTATAAGGGAAAATAATAGCATTCTTTAACCACTTAAGGACCACAGGTTTATACCCCCCTAGTGACCAGGCCCTTTTTTACAAATCGGCACTTAACAACTTTAACGGTTTATTGCTCATGCAACTTTGCACCCAAATGAATTTTACCTCCTTTTCTTCTCACTAATAGAGCTTTCATTTGGTGGTATTTCAATGCTGCTGACATTTTTACTTTTTTTGATATTAATCAAAAATGATGAAATTTTTGCAAAAAAATGACATTTTTCACTTTCTGTTGGATTTTTTTTTTTTTTAAAACTACATTTCTATATAAGTTTTAATCTAAATTGATTGTTCTACATGTCTTTGATAAAAATAAAATCCAATAAGTGTATATTTATTGGTTTGGGTAAAAGTTATAGCGTTTACAAATTATGGTACAAAAAAGTGAATTTCCGCATTTTGAAGCAGCTCTGACTTTCTGAGCACCTGTCATGTTTCTTGAGTTGCTATAATGCCAGGATAGTATAAATACCCCCCAAATGACACCATTTTAGAAAGCAGACACCCAAAAGTATTCGCGTAGGGGCATGGTGAGTTCATGTATGATTTCATTTTTTTTCACAAGTTAGTAGAAAATGACACTTTCTGAGGAAAAAAAAAATAATAAAGTTTCCATTTCTGCTAACTTCTGGCAAAAAAAAATAAAAATCTCCCTCGGACTCACTATGCCCCACAGTAAACCTTCAGTGAATACCTTGGGGTGTCTACTTTCCGAAATGGGGTCATTTGTGGGGTGTGTTTACTGTTCTGGCATTTTGGGCGGGGCTAAATTGTGAGCATCCCTGTAAAACCTAAAGGTACCTAAGGCCTAAGGCAATGTGTTTTGGGGTGTATTTTTACATATACCCATGCTGGGTGTGAGAAATATCTCTGTAAATGACAATTTTTTCCATTTTTATACTAAGTTGTCAATTTACAGAGATATTTCTCTCATCCAGCATGGATATATGTAAAAATACACCCCAAAACACAATACCCTACTTCTCCTGAGTATGGTGATACCACATGAGTGACACTTTTTTGCAGCCAAGATGCGCAAAGGGGCCCAAATTCCAATGAGTACCTTTAGGATTTCACAGGGCATTTTTACGCATTTGGATTCCAGACTTCTTCTCACGCTTTAGGGGCCCCTAAAATGCCAGGGCAGTATAAATACCCCACAAGTTACACCATTTTAGAAAGTAGACACCCCAAGGTATTCCGCGAGGGGTATGGTGAGTTCATGTAAAATTTTAATTTTTTGTTACAAGTTAGTGGAAAATGAGACTTTGTAAGAAAAAAAATAAATAAATAAAAAAAAATCAATTTCCGCTAACTTGTGGCAAAAAAAAAAATCTTCTATGAACCCACCAT
The DNA here is from genome assembly GCA_033119425.1 of Bufotes viridis. NCBI lineage: Eukaryota > Metazoa > Chordata > Amphibia > Anura > Bufonidae > Bufotes > Bufotes viridis. The sequence goes on from CM065592.1 coordinate 164,439,022, forward strand.
GCCCCTCACGGAATATCTTGTGGTGTCTTCTTTCTAAAATGGGGTCACTTGTGGGGTATTTATACTGTCCTGGCATTTTAGGGGCCCCTAAAGCGTGAGAAGAAGTCTGGAATCCAAATGCGTAAAAATGCCCTGTGAAATCCTAAAGGTACTCATTGGAATTAGGGCCCCTTTGCGCATCTTGGCTGCAAAAAAGTGTCACTCATATGGTATCACTGTACTCAAGAGAAGTAGGGCAATGTGTTTTGGGGTGTATTTTTACATATACCCATACTGTGTGTGAAAAATATCTCTGTAAATGCCAACTTTTTCAATTTTTTTATACAAAGTTGTCAATTTACAGAGATATTTCTCTCATCCAGCATGGGTATATGTAACAATACACCCCAAAACACATTGCCCTACTTCTCCTGAGTACGGCGATACCACATGTGAGACACTTTTTTGCAGCCAAGATGCGCAAAGGGGCCCTAATTCCAATGAGTACCTTTTAGGAGGGCATTTTTACGCATTTTTCTTCTCACGCTTTAGGGCCCCTAAAATGCCAGGGCAGTAAAAATACCCCACATGTGACCACATTTTAGAAAGAAGACACCCCAAGGTATTCTGTGAGGGGCATGGCGAGTTCATAGAAGATTTTTGTTTTTGGCACAAGTTAGCGGAATTTGATTTTTTTTGTTTTTTCTCACAAAGTCTCTCTTTCCGCTAACTTGTGACAAAAAGTTCAATCTTTCATGGACTCAATATGCCCCTCAGCAAATAGCTTGGGTTGTCTTTCCAAAATGGGGTCACATGTGAGGTGTTTGTACTGCCCTGGCATTTGAGGGTCTCCGCAATCATTACATGTATGACCAGCATTAGGAGTTTCTGCTATTCTCCTTATATGAAGCATACGGGTAATGAGATTTTTTTTTCCGTTCAGCCTCTGGGCTGAAAGAAAAAATGAACGGCACAGATTTCTTCATTCGCATCGATCGATGTGGATGAAAAAATCTCTGCCAAAAAATATGCAAAAAAAAAAAAAGAGGGGCCTGGCGATTGCCAGGACATAGGGGCTCTGCCCAAACATCCATACCCACTTCAGCTCCTATGTCCTGGCAAACGTGATTTCTCCATTCTCATCGATCAATCGATCGCTGTGGAGGAAGACATCTTTGCCAGATTTTTGATACAAAGTGTTTGCCAAAGCATATTGAACTCCAACACCTCTCCTCAGCTCATATGCCTGGGCAAACGTACCTGTACTGCGGAGAAGAAATCTCGCCCTGCAGCGCCGCATACACCAACTTTACGTGTCTTCTGACAGCAGCGCAATGCTTCTCTCAGAATGCACATCAGTGCTGCAGCTGGTTGATCGCTTGGTCCACCTAGAAGGTAAAAAAAAAAAAAAAACAGGCAGCAACGCTATAAATTTATTAACATTAATTTTATATAATATTAGAAACAGAACATTAACTTTATTGAACATTTGAAACATAACTTGAACTTTTTTGCTTACCTGTGATTTTTTTTTTTTTTACCTTAAGGCCTCATGCACACGGCCATGCACGGACCGTGGTATCCTGTCCTGGCATCCATCTGACAGCAGGAGCGCACGGCGTCACTGGTTGCTATGACGCCGTGCGCTCCTGCTGTCAGATGGATGCCAAGCCGGGATACCACGGTCCGTGCGCGGCCGTGTGCATGAGGCCTTAGAGGATAAACCTCTCCTTCCCCATGGGACAATGTGCAAAGCGCAAATCACCCAGAGATGTGGCGAAGTACATTATCCACTTTGTCCCAGGTGAAAGGAGAGGTTTGTGGCAGCTCTGTGTGAAAGGGCCCTAAGGGCCCTTGCACACGAGCTTTGCTCACGCATTGTGATCGTAAAGGTGCTCCCGGCCTGACTTCTCCTGCACAGACGGGGTCGCATAGCATCATATTGATTTATAATGCTGTGTAAGCCTTACAGTTCTCGAATGCATTGGATAGCACTGGCAGCAGTATGCCAGTGCTATCCAATGCATTCCAGAACTGTAAGGGTTACTTAGCATCATAAATCAATATGATGCTATGCGACACCGTCTGTGCAGGAGAAGTCAGGCCGGGAGCACCTTTGCGATCACGATGCGTGAGCAACGCTCGTGTGCAAGGGTCCTAAGACCCCTGTGTGCCTGTCCTGTGTTACGCAATTCCTACACTAATAGTGTACCTGTGTGTGGTACTTGCGGAAACATTACCCTATGCATAGGGCAGGCTGGTCAGGACAGTCAGGACAAAAAGCGGTGGTGTGACGCCTTCTTCCAGCCCTGCTACAGACACAACATCTTTTTCTTGGAGAACGGTGGGTTGGGGTACCAGAAAAGACACTGGGGAAGTCTCTCTAATGTAGCCGACTCACTACATCAGGGACTTGGGGCACAGAACCTCCTGGATACAGGAGTTCCGAAATGATCTCTTCCTGGAATTTAAGGAAGGATCCTTTTCTCACAGCCTTACTGTAGAGAACGAAACTATTATATACAGCCAATTAAATTAACGAGCCGTTGGGGGAAGCGCGGTGCCACAGCATTGAATTCCGACTAGATGTAAGTGCCGAAAGAGGGCCACACTTGTGTAAAAACTGTCCACATATAAGTGGTACCCCTTGTGGAGTAAGGGTGACACCAAGTCCCAGACAATCCTGCCACTGCTCCCCAGGTAGTCAGGACATCCGACCGGCTTCATTTTTGAGTCTTTTCCCTCATAGACCCTAAAACTATATATGTATAGCCTGTGGCCCTTTCACAGAGCTTATACAATTTGACCCGGTACCGGGCGCGCTTGCTGGGGATGTACTGTTTGATGCCAAGGCGCCCGGTGAAATGTACTAGGGACTCGTCTATGCAGATGTTCTGATTGGGGACATACGCATCTGCAAATCTGGATGACAAATGGTCTATGAGGGGCCGAATTTTGTGGAGCAGGTCATAAGCAGGGTGGCCTCTTGGATGACAGGTTTTATTGTCAGTGAAATGCATAAAGCGCATGATGACCTCAAAACATGCCCTGGACATTGCAGCAAAAACATGGGCATGTAATGTATTGGGTCTTTAGACCAATATGACCGCAATACATTTTTTTTTAGTTAGACCCATGCTGAGGATAAGGCCCAAAAAAATTTTAAACTCGGAAACTGTAACTGGTTTCCACCGGAAAGGCTGGGCATAGAAGCATTCTGGATTGGCGGTAACATAGTCGGTGGGGTAGCAGTTGGTTTCTGCCACAACTAAGTCATAGAGATCCGCGGTGAAGAACAGCTCAAAAAATTCAAGGGCCGATCCGAAATGAGCTGTCTCCATGCGAACTCCTGACTGGGCGGTGAAAGGGGGCAATACGGGTGCGGCGGAAGCAGGGGATTGCCAATTAGGGTTTGCCAGCACCTCTGGGAGACTAAGGGCTCTACGGGCCTGAGAACGCGGTGGCTGCGACGGGGGAGTTAGTGCACGTGCCACTGTACCAGATTGAACTGCCCTTCTTGTGCTCGCCACTTCACCAGGGAATACGGCAGTGCTGGTAGAAGGTCCAGGATGTGCTGTGCTGCTTGTGTATGCCGCACCATAAAAAAGGTCAGCGCTAGCACCACTCTGCTGCATATGAGGCTCATCACGCAGGGTATGCGAAACACTGACATGGGGTCGGGTACGCCTGACTGTAGCAGGGACCTCAACCTCGTCATCTTCGCTAGCGGTTAGAGTGCCACTGCTGTCTACAGGTTCATATTCTGAACCTCTGGATTCAGCGGGTGAAGCGTCCCCATCGCTTTCATCCATCACGGCCAGAATCCTGTAGGCCTCTTCAGTGGAATACCCCTTTTTTGCCATTTTGGAGTAACTAAATTTAGGGGGTATTCCTCTGAGACTACCCAGGAAAAAGAGCACACCTGCCTAGTAAAAAGGAGTGCTTGCGAAGTAACGCTGCGATCGCTAGTAAAGATCCAAAAACTCAAAAGTGATCTTTTATAGCGGCGCAGCGATTTTACTGTGTTTTTGCAGTGATCAGAAAAAAAAAATTCTGTCACTGCGGTGGGGCGGACTGAACGCAAGTGTGTGCGCACAAGATCAGGCCTGATCGGGCGAACACTGCGTTTTTTATAGAGCCTAAGGTGACCCTAATGTACTAATATAGATCTGATTGCAATCAGTCTTGATCACTTTCAGATACTATATTAGTATTAGTGCTGATTAGCGACAGCGATGACGCTAATCAGCGACTAATCAGTGACTGCGGTGCGGTGGGCTGGGCGCTAACTACCTAACAAGTAGATAACTACCTGGCAGTGATTAGGGACCCTTACAGGGGGGTGATCAATGACAGGACGGTGACAGGAAGGTGATCAGGGGGTTTATATGGGGTGATCAGTGGCTACTAAGGGGTTAATAAGTGACCGGGGGGGGGTGTAAATGTGGTGATTGGTGCTACTTACAGAGCTGCCTGTGTCCTCTGGTGGTCGATCCAAGCAAAAGGGACCACCAGAGGAGCAGCAGCAGGTATATCAGACGCTATTTTGTAAATAGCGTCTGATATACACTTTTCATTGGTTGATTTAAAAAATTACAGCCTGCCAGCCAATGATCAATTGGAGGAGGTGAGTTAATTTTTTTTTTATTTTTAACTCTCAATTGTCCTTTTACTAAGCATTCTCTATTAAAGAATGCTATTATTTCCCTTATAACCATGTTATTAGGAAAATAATAAAATCGACATAACACTTAACCCAAACCCAAACTTCAGTGATGAAGTCCGGGTTCGGGTCTGGGTACCAAATATGCCGATTTTTCTTACGCAAAAAATCGGCAATGTAATATGCGCGTAATGCGCGTTCAATACAGGCGTGGGTCACTATTGCTACATTTTTCAAGCTGCTAGAAGTTTCCTGAGACTGGAGAAAATGGTTGACACGGCAGAACATTACAATAGCTTTATATGCACATAGAGTGCTCTGTTTTAATGCGTGCAAAACGCATTAAAACAGTTTGCACTAGCGCGGAAGAATTGTGCACTTTCCCGCAACCCACCTGCATCTTATCCGGGCATCAGTGAAAGAGGCCTAAATGAGTGGCGTGGTTTTCCCACGCCACTTTATGGTGATGCTCCATATGTTGAAGCAGGGCCGTTGTGCCAACATTAGCACCCTGGCCGCTCCTCACCTCCTGCATACCATAACGCTAACGTCCCCCAGTGACTTGGTGAAAAATTCCCACACTGGCGAGTATGGCAATTTCCCTCCACCACTGTGCGATGCCTGACTACGGCTGCTTTTATGAACCCCTGTACTGCTAGTGTGTTCCTCACAGGTAGTCTGCAGAATAGCAGATGGTGTTCCCCCCCTTACATTTGGCTGCAGATCTCCAATTGGCCTAACCCTGCTGTCTTAAGGGCACGATGCCACCGTCGCCCCTGATGATCACAATACCCCTTTTCACCCCCCTCTTCGCTGAGTCCCACATGCGATTGGCTATATTTTCATCTACATCTGTTCGGTCGTCATTTGTGTCACCCTCACCTGTCTCTTGCGCACGTCCCTAATCTTTCGCAATATGTGCTCCCACCCTACTGTTATCATAGTTAAACACCTAGAGGAGTATGCAGCAGACCTCTTCTCCAAGTTTTTGCTGGCCTGTAAATGTTGACTGTCTTCACAAAGCTCATCCTCACTGAAAAGAGAAGCAGAGCCAGCAGCGATCATTATTTGGCTAGCAGAAGGAGCAGCAAAAGCAAGAGGCAGGTTCGGGACAGGTAAGTGCACAGAGGCAGTTCCTGGGCCATGCCGACTAAGCGTGGTGTCAGAGGAACCTTCTGATCTCTTGCTGTGTGTATCTGTTGTCACTTGAGATAATGAATTGAATAATTGAAGAGCAAGTCAACTATTTCAGTACAGCTGGATTGTTGGTCAAAACATGACTGCTGGATGACAGTGGCAGCTCTGGCCTGTTGCTGCAGCTGCTGCTACCACCACCCCTTCTTCTGCTGCTACTTGTGCTGGCTACGGCAACATTTTTGCCACTGCCCGTTCCTTTGGAGGGCCCAGGCAACTGTCTGTAGGCCACAGTGTACAGTAACTGTATCAGTGATGTAACATTTTAACTATGAATGCTGCAGCAATTGAACAAGATGCACAAGGTGATATATTAGACCAGCCTAAAATACTGAGGCAGATTAACTGAAAATATGGCAGCAGTCGAACAAGATGCACATGGCGATATATTAGACTGCTCTTTATTACTGAGACACAGTAATTCTATATATAAACTAACAGATTAACTGCGAATGTGCCAGCAGTTGAACAAAATGCAGATGGACATATATTAGACTGCTCTTTAATACTGAGGCATAGTATTGCTACAGTGTGGACCATGAAAAATTAGCCCACTTCCAATATCTCCAAATCAAACTGCCTAATATTAAATTCAGTTTGATAAAAGTGGCCTATTGTGTCAGAACGATGGTGTTCTCCCTGGAACGGCGAAGAGTGATTGTGGAAGGCTATGTGAAAAGCAGATTGATTACGAAAACGCAAAAGATCTTTGCAGACAAAGAGTTTGGTTCGGAAATGGCATCAAACTGGTTCTGTTGCAAACGTGAAGAAACTGAGGCCTCCATCAATCAGGATGGCTGAATTTGTGCATGAAATTCAGCAACAGATTGCAAATACCCCCAAAAATCAACTAGAAGACTGTATCAGCAAGTTGGTGTGTTAGAAACGAAGTGTCAGCGAGTGTCAATCTCTAAACCTAAAACCATACCGAAATACGTGTGTGAAGGAACTGAAAGAGTCTGACAAAGCTAAACACGTAAATTATTGGACTTGATTGCTGACTATGATTTCTGACAAACATTTGGACACATTGCTGTACTTTATGACAGACGAAGCTTGGTTTCATTTATCAGGTAATGTAAATTCCCAGAATACAAGGTACTAGTCTGCTGAAAATTCCCATTTGACTTATGAAACGCTACTGTATGACCAGAAAACTGGTGTTTGGTGCGCAGGGTCAGGAAGATGAATAGTGGGCTAAATTTTCTTCAAAACAAATGTGAATACCGCAATTTACCTTGACATCTTTGAACAGTTAGGCTAGGGCTACACAACGACATGTGTCGCACGACAATAGGTCACGCGACACATAGAGGACAACTACACTGCAACATGTCTCGAGCGACATTAATGTTGCACGACAATTTTTATAATGATAGTCTATGGTGTCGCACTGCGACATACGACATGCTGCGACTGTGACGCAACAGTCGCAGGAAAATCCATCTTGGATGGAGTTTCTGCTACTGTCATGTCGCAGTCGTAGCATGTCGCAGTGAGACACCATAGACTATCATTATAAAAATTGTCGCGCGACAGTGGTGCGACAAAATGTTGTGCGACAAATGTTGACATTTAGCCCTAGCCTTATACAACCAACTAACACCAGAAGAAAAAATGTCCTGCTTTTTCCAACAAGATGGGGCAACATGCCACACCTAACAGAACTCACTGGAATGAGTTCATGAACTGTTTATGAAGGAGCAAACTGTGAGCAAGGGGTTATGGCCACCTGGTTTCCCAGACTTGTCCACATGCTTTTTTTTATCTGTAGGGAAATTTAAAACTATTCTACAGTATATATAAACTAACAGATTAATGGGCATTGTGTCAGAAGTTGAACAAGGTGCATGCGGCAATATATTAGACCGACCTTTAATAATGAGGCACAGTAATTCTATACATATACTAACAGATTAAATGGGATTGTGGCAGCAGTTCAAAAAGATGCATTTATCCTGCACTGTCACTGCAGGCTCCCTATGCTCTCCCTACAGTATCTTAAAAACTCTCCTTATGATCTCTCTACATTGTTGCTGCACTGTCCCTATCCAATAATCTACAATTAAAAGCTTTCTGCAACACTACAGCATAAGCACTTGTCACGTCTTTCCTTAATCACAGCTCATAGTGAAATGGCGGAGTCCACGTGGGATAAGGCTTTTTTTAGGGTTGTGAAATCACAGGGGATGGCCATCTGCTGATTGGCTGGCTGCATGGCACCATAGGTCATATCGAGTTCCCGGGCTTCTTACTTTCACTTTGTAACATGTGCAGCAGACATTTCAGAAAAAATCTGATTTGTTACCACAAAGCACAAGGAAATTCTGCTTTGCGGCAAATTGAATTTTTCCTAAACTTTGGATCAAATTTGCTCAACATTAGCTATCATGGTGCACAGCAAAATGGCAATGGAGGCTGAAAGGGAGGTTTATCCTCTTCAGTAATAAGTTTCACTTTTGTCTTGGATTCAATGATGGCCAGAGGTTGGTCTGGAGACCACATGGGCAACACCATGATGAGGCCTTCACAAGGGAACATGACATTGGTTCTACTCCTGAGATTATGGTGTGGTGTAGCATAATGTATAGTAGCCACATCCCTCTAATATTCATTACTGGTAATAACTCGGTGTTAGGGCTTATGCACACGACCGTGTGCTGGCCGGGCCTGTGCTCCGGACCGCAAATTCACTTGAATGGGGTCCACGATCCGCATCTGAAGGTCCGCACCACAAAAGAGTAGTGCATGCACTAGTGTTGATCGAGCACCAAAGAGCTCGGGTGCTCGAGTAGAACACTTTGGGATACTCGGGTGCTCTACAGAACACCCGAGCACAATGGAAGAACCCAAGCATTAAACCAGGCACCCCCTGAGGGGAGGGTGCCAGGTCCCGCTGAGGTCTATGCAGAAGATCGCTTTACAGTGAGTCTGCGGCTTAGGAGTCCCTGCTCTGACTCCATATATAGATATGTCCATATATGGAGTCAGTGCTTTGGGACACCCATTGTAAATTTAATTTAGCCTCTGAATTTCTGAAAAATTTCTACTGGGATTTGAACTCACAACAATCTACATTAGAGGAAAGGACCTTAACCACTCAGCTATAAAGCTGAATGATAAACTGTGTCAGAAAAACGTCATAGTAGTTTGTCATGTACTAAGTATTCCTATACAGCAGAAGTATCATTTCATATTTCAATGCATGTAAAAATGTAGCTCTATAGCGTAGTGGTTAAGGTTCTTGGCTCTAATGTAGAAGAAGGTTGTGAGATCAAATTCTGGCAGAAACTTTTTAGAAATAGAAACATAAAACATAGAAACATAGAATGTGTCGGCAGATAAGAACCATTTGGCCCATCTAGTCTGCCCAATATACTGAATACTATGAATAGCCCCAGACCCTATCTTATATGAAGGATGGCCTTATGCCTATCCCATGCATGCTTAAACTCCTTCACTGTATTTAGCCACTGTAAATAGAGGCTAAATTAAATTTATATATTAAATTTATATATTTTACTTTTTTTAGTAATTGTAAAAAATGTATGCCACAAAATAAATGTGTAATTACTAAATATATATCATACTTCTGATATATATGAATGCATAATATGTGGGAAACTACTACTGATGTCTTTAGCCATAATATATTTACATATATTATAATATGTTATATATTCTAAATATATAATAATATATGTAAATATATTATGGCTAAAAACTTAGAAGGTTGTTAGTCCAAATCCTGGTAGAAACTTTTCAGAAATAGAGGCTAAGTTAGATTTAAATACACTGACTCGAGCATCGCACTCGAGCACACGCGGTATTCAGCCGAGCATCGCCATGCTCGAGTCGAACACCAGTTTGACCGAGCATGCTCGCTCAACACTAGCATGCACTACTTGTGTACTCAGCACAAGGTATGGACAAGTGTGTGATCCATGCCTGGCTCATTTTAATGAACGTGAGCTTGTCCACGTTGGCTGCGGACAGGCGCCTGCGCTTGTCTGTGATTACACCCCCTGCCATGCTAAACACACATTCGGACAATACACTTTCTGCAGTGCAGGCCAGCACCTTCATGCCTTGTAAAGGGCAAGCTCAGGCCATGTGCCCAATTTGGAGACCCAGAAGTTGAATGGGGCAGACCCATCAATCAGTACGTGTAGTAATGTGCACATGCACTGTTCCACCATGTTGCTGAAATGCTGCCTCCTGCTAAGACCTTCCATATCATCTGGTGGTGCTGGGTGTTGCGGCATGCTGACAAAGCCTTTCCACATTTCGGCCATGCTAACCCTCCCTTCTGAGGTGCTGGCGGTGCCCCAGCTGCATTGGCGTAGGCAACAGGAGGCAGCGAGAAATGCTCTGCAATGCTCGGTGGCGGGAGGATATACGCCAAACTGCTATCCGCCACAGACCCAGCCGAAACTGCATTTACCCAGTGTGCAGTTAGGGAGATATAACGTCCTTAAGATACAATAGGCGGGAGACGGGATAAAGAAAGGGTGGCACTACCAAGTATTTCACCCTGTACGCCTATTGTGGCCACCTCCGGTCCAGTGTGTGTAGCCGTACGTGGTGCCCAGCTCCCAGGATGACAATGTGTACTCAAGCGTAGGTAAGGAAAAAAGCAGTGCGGCACTCACCCGGCTTTGGAAGATACAGTTTATTTCGTCATAGACCAGACGTCAAGCAAACTTCAGGTAGCAGGGGCGGACAACGAGCTGGGCGGCTGCGGAGTGGCGACGGCCGTTTCACGCTTGAACTAGCGCATCGTCAGGCCAATCGCCAACTATTGGCCTGACGATGCGCTAGTTCAAGCGCGAAACGGCCCTCGCCACTCCGCAGCCGCCCAGCTCATTGTCCGCCCCTGCTACCTGAAGTTTGCTTGACGTCTGGTCTATGACGAAATAAACTGTATCTTCCAAAGCCGGGTGAGTGCCGCACTGCTTTTTTCCTTACCTACGCTTAGATAAAATGTCCTTGCCCGTGATGGTGTTGCGCAGTGCACACCTGGTTTTGTCTGCCACTTGGTTGTGCAGGGCAGGGATGGCACGCCTGGAAAAGTAGTGGCGGCTGGGAACCATGTACTGTGGGACAGCAGTGACCGCCTTAAGGTTTTTAAAAGTCTCTATCTCCTCCAGGTGGAATGACAGCATTTCAAAGGCCATGAATTTTGAAGTGGTGGCATTCAGGTCCAGGGATCGCAGGTGGATAGGGGAGTACTTCCTCTTTCTTTTCAGTGTTTGGGGGGATGGACAACTGAACGTTTCCATGGGACATTGTGGACATGCTGGGTGATGGTGGTGAAGGTAGTGGTGTTGCTGACACATCATCTGTTTGCGGGTTGGCAGGTGGCACTGTCACTCCAGAGGGGGATGAAGAGGCCAACACTGCTGCAGAAGAAAGAGCAAGAGGAGCCTGAGATCTGTTGTGGTTTTTTAGGTGTGTACTCCACTGCAGCTCCTGCTTTGCATTTACATGCCTGGTCATGCAGGTGGTGCTCAGGTTTAGAACAGTTAAACCACTAGCGTCTTGTCGTCAGCACATTGTCTAAAGAACTGCTACGCCAGGGAACTCCTTGGAGCAGGCTTTGGTGTGCTCAGTCCCTGGGTGCGGTGAACAGTAGCAGACTGCTTGGCTGATTTGCAAGGGGGTGAGGTGAAAGACAGTTGCCCATGGGCTGTAGGTGCCAACTCTGCGGTTTCAGCAGGGTACCGGGTGGGAGACAATGTGAAGGTACTGGAGGCACTGTCAGTACTACCGCCTCTACTTTTTCTGGCTTCACCATTCGTACACCAGTATTCGGGCCTACAAATTGACGCTGAACATTCTGTCACCTACGTGCACCTGAGGAAGGTGATTCATTTGGGCATGTAGCTGGCACAGATCGACCATGTCCTCTCTCTGCAACAGGAGCTCTACAAGCACCAGCACCATTACGACCAGGGCCACATCCCTTATTTGATGCTCTCCTCATTCTTTGAGGTCACCCACCGAACGAATAGACAGATTAAGTATATTAATCTCCCTGTCACGTATGCAGTGCAGGTGTATTTCACACCAAAAATGAAAATGTCACCCACCGAACTAACAGACGGAATCACTATATTAAAGGATAACTGTCACATTTAGACCCTAATTTCAAATTTCATATATGTAGTTACTAATAACATAATATTCCTGAATCAATAACTATTAGTCTTACTTACCCAATATTTAATAAGATTCAGACCCTAGCAACCAGTCTGCATAAAACTGCAATTTCACTATTCTGTTAAGATGGCCGCCGCTGCCCTCGTCCTGAGGCTAATCCCGCCTGCCCTCACTACCCACAATGCATTGAGCTTCTCTCATGCACTAGCTTCTGCACCTCAACCAATCGTTGCTCTCCCCACTTAAACACACCCTTCTCCTCCTTCTATTACATACACTTTAGGCTATTGCATTGGAATGTATAAGAATAGCAATCTAATGATTGCATGTTATAATTCCCTATGGGAACTATACAAAAGTGTAAAAAAATTTTTTTAAAGAAATAAATTTAAAAAAAAACACATAAAAGTTCAAATCACCCCCTTTTGCCAAAATGAAAAAAAAAAAAACATACATCATGGCTGTTGAAATGTGCGAAAACGCCCATACTATAAAAATATTTTAAAAATTCCCCATACGGTAAACCGAAAAAAGTGTCCAAATGGCCGATTTTGGAAGCTTCATTTCCTCAAAAAAGATTAAAAGGTGATCAAAAAGTCATACACACGCCAGAATGGTATCAATAAAAAGATCAGATTGCGCCGCCAAAAAATGAGCCCCCACACAGCTCCGTACTCATAATTACAAAAAGTTATAGGGGTCAAAATATGGCAACTAAAATGTAAAACAGATTTTTTTTTCCCACTTTTGATTTAGTTTTTTTTGTGCCAGTAAAATGTGCCCCCACAGATGCCCCCAAATCATGTGCCAGTAAGATGTGCCCCAATAGATGCCCCCCAATCATGTGCCAGTAACAAGAGCCCCCTCAAATGTGCCAGTAACAATAGCCCCCCAAAAGTGCCAGTACTTAGGAGAGCCATGTGTATACAGATGGTACAGTATATATGGAACTTACTGACTGTGCTGCAGGGTTTAATACTATAGGAAGAGCAGAGACATGTATAGGGCTAAAGGGTTAATCTGGGGTAATGGGGGGCTGCACTTACTGAACCCATGCAGGGGTTAATACATGGTTATGGGGGAGCTGCACTTACTGAACTCATTCAGGGGTTACTTGTAGGATGCAGAGAAGTGGGTGAAGCCATGCAGGAGTTAATCCATAAGATGCCTGCAGTGAAGTTAGTGAAGACCAGCACTGTATAGGGGGGTCTTGCAGTAAAGTTCCCAGGTCTGGCTGAAGCCTGTAGTCCTCCTGCAGCACAGAGGGGTTGCCCCGACCTCTCCTCTTACCACATGTTGCTGAGTGGCTCGGCTGCTCCAGCCCCCATTCTCCAGCACTGCTGACGGAGCGTCTGCCAAGCGCAGGGATGTGGAGAAGTGAATACAGCCCAGGCACTGTTATCAGCTGCCAGGGAGGACCTGGCTTTTTAACCATTGCCTTACAACTTTTACTCTGGCTGTCAGTTCTGGCCAGTAATGTGAGCACGCACGCAGGCAGGAGGACAGCCTGCTTGTGCGTCCTCTGTCTTCCTCAGAGGAAACTGGGAGACGGAGGATGCCTAGCAACCCTATTTTAAGCACAGGTAAAAATAGGCAGTACAGAGAACAAAAATGTGGAATTAAGGGGTAACTGAATAGACAGTGAAAAGTTGAAACAGGGCCACCAAAGTGATATTAATCACCAAAATCCAATACTTGAATAAAAAAAAATACGACAGTTATCCTTTAAATTCCCTGTCACATATGCAGTGCACGTTTGTCTCACACATAAAATGGGCATATGCCACTGGCCGAACTAACAGTCAGAATAACTATATTAATTTCCCTGTCACGTATAAAGTGCATGTGTACCTCACACCAAAAATGGGTATATGCCACTGGCCGAACTAACATTCAGATTAACTATATTAATTTCCCTGTCATGTATAAAGTGCATGTGTACTACACACCAAAAATGGGAATATGTCACCCACTGAACTAACAGACAGATTAACTATATTAATTTCCCTGTCACATATGCACTGCACGTGTATCTCACACCAAAAATGGGCATATATCACCGGCCGAACTAACAGTCAGATTAACTATATTAATTTCCCTGTCACGTATAACGTGCACGTGTATCTCACACCAAAAATGGGTATATGTCACCCATCGACCTAACAGGCGGATTAACTATTATATTTTTGTGTCAGGGGTATAAAAATGGTGCATTGCACCCACAAAAAAATCGCTATAGGTCACCCACAGAATTAACAGCCAGATTTATTATTATATTTCTGTGTCAGGGGTGTAAAGCTGGTGTATTGCACCCACAAAAAAAATCATTATAAGTCACCCACAAAACAAATATCCAGATTCCTAACACTCTCACTCGCTTCAGCTGCCTTCTTCCTGTCCCTGCACTACTCAGAGCTGATGATCCGGCTTGTATAGAGGCTGGGTCACATGATGCACCGGCCAATCACAGCCATGCTATTACTAGGCATAGCTGGGATGGCTTGTAAGTGCCCACAGCTTAAAAGCTTGTTGATTGGCTGCCCTGCAGCCTTTCAAAAGCTTTATTAAATGCTCAAACCCGAACTTTTCCGGCAAAGTTCGGGTTCGGGTAACTGAACTCACAAAGTTCGGTACGGACTTTACAGTTCGGGTTCGCTCAACACTACTCAACACTACTTATCACCTATTAAATCAAAGTTACATTTAAGTATCACATTGTTATGCAAAGTGCATAAACTTTCTTAAATTTGCTTTCCAGCCACTGATACAAATGTTGCTGTGTATGTCACACTTTTCTGCGTACTTGATAACAAATATGCTGCCCCTGCAGTTTCTGGTAATTATCCTGCATCATTAATATCCTTCTTTAGTTCTCTTTCATGCTCCACTGACCTGTCCATGACACAGTTAAAGTGTACCTAAACCTTCAATATTTTTTTTTTTAACTGCTACAAATATTCTAATAAGAATTTTTTAAATATCTATTAATTTGTTTATTTTATTGATTGATTTTATTGTTTTTCTACCAAAACAGGACCCTGAAGTTAAGACCTGTCTACAGTGCTCTTCACTGCAGTTCATACAAAATCCATATTGGATAGTCATGTATCTGGTATATGGATTCTGTGTTCCATGATATGCACTGTAGTGAGCATTGTACTGGCAGAGACACACTTACCAATACTTAGGTACTCCTGCCTGTCCTCACTCAGCTGAAACCACTGCATAATACATACCCTACTCCAATGTTCTGTGCCTGGCTAATGTTCTGTGCCTGGCTTTAGCGGAGCGGATCAAAGACAGGCAGGATCAGTGATGTTCCATCTCTGGGACCCCTGCCTATCTCTAGAATAGAGCCTACAAAGAGGCGCACTGCTATTTTCGGAAGTCCCATAGAAACGATTGGAAAGCACACAGAAGGGCCAGTGCTCGGCTGTTTTCGGCTGTCCCATAGAAATAAAAGGAAGGCAGTGGCACATGCACAGTCCACTCCTTCACTTTATGGCTCAATTCTAGAGATAGGTGCAGGTCCCATCATCCCTAGTAATACGCCAGCAATGTGAAATGAGATTGGTCAACCTCTTTAAGTCTTGTAAATTGGATCAGTCTTGTTTTTCCAGTACATTTCACACATTTTTGTTCAAATTGGGACTTTGGGAATTTGGAGACCAAGGCATCACCCTGATCTTTTTTTCATACTCCTCAATGTGGCAGGGAACATTATCCTGCTGATAAAGGGCACTGGCAGTAGGGAACACCACTGCCATTGAGGGGTGTACTTGGTCTGAGACAATGTTTAGGTAGATGTTACATGTCAAAGTTACATGTATTACAGAAGTTTGGACAGCAGAATATTGCCCAGAGCATCACATTGTCTCCACGGCTCCACTTGCTTACCTTGTTCCCACAGTGCATCCTGGGGCCATCTTTTTTCCAGACAAACATTTATCATACAAGGGTGCATTTTTCCATTGCTCTGTGGTCTAGCTCTGATGCTCATTTGCCCATTGTAAGTGCTTTCAAGGATAGATAGAGGTCAGCATGAGTACTCAAAGGTATGTGTTCTATACAAAGCAAGCTGCAATGCTCTGACTCCTTTAGCCATCATTAAGTTTTTCAGCAATGATATAGTATACTAGCTGTTTTGTGGGATTGGACCAAATGGACCTTTGTGCCCTATGCAGTAACACCCATTACGCACTCAGTGGTTGACACTGTCCTTACTTGGATCACTTTTGATATGTGATAGATGCACCACATCATACAGGAAATACTCCACAAGACCTGATGTTTTGGAGATGCTCTTACCCAGTCATCTAGCCTTGTCAAAGTCACTCAGATCCTTAAGCTTGTCCACTTTTTCTGCTTCCCACACATCAACTTGAAGAAATGACTGTTCCCTTATATACTAACATTTGACAAGTGCCATTGTCATTAAATAATCTGTCATTCACTACACCCATCAGTGGTTTTATACAGTATAAATGATTAGTGTATATATATATATATATATATATATATAACTCTTGCACTAGGGCCCATGAGCCTTTAGCTACGCCCCTGCCTGTCCAACAACCCTAAACAACTTTTTAACACGTTTAATTCCCTTCTCCGTAACCCAGCACCCCCACCATCTCATCTCAGCTGAGGATTTTGCCATGTACTTCAAACAAAAGATAGTCAACATCAGAGAAAGCTTCAACATACAGTCCCCACATACCCTCCACACAGCTGCTCAGTCCTCTTCCCCCAAACCCCGCTTCTCAGAAGAAAAACTCTCCACTATACTCTCCAGATCACATCTCACCACCTGTGCACTTGACCCATTCCCATCCCACTTCATCCCTAACCTCACCCCAGTGTTTATCCCAGCCCTAACTCTTCAACATATCACTAACCTCTGGCGTCTTCCCCTCTGCTTTTAAACATGCTACCATTACACCCATCCTCAAAAAGCCGTCACTTGACCCATCTTCTTTGTCTAGTTGTCGCCCCATATCACTTCTTCCATATGCCTCAAAGCTACTTGAGCAACGTCCATTCTGAACTGTCCTCCCAACTCTTCTCCTGCTCCCTCTTTGACCGGCTACAATCTGGCTTCCGACCCCACCACTCAACTGGCCCTTACCAAAGTCACCAATGACCTACTAACAGCCAAAACCAAAAAACATTACTCTGTCCTCCTTCTCCTTGACCTATCCTCTGCCTTTGACACTATCGACCACTCCCTTGTGTTACAAACTCTCTCATCTCTTGGCATCACTGACCTTGCCCTCTCCTGGATCACATCAAACCTCATAGACCAGACGTTTAGCGTCTCCCACTCTCACACCACCTCCTAGTCTCATTTCCTCTCTGTTGGTGTCCCTCAAGGCTCTGTCCTAGGACCACTGTTCTTCTCAATCTACACTTTCGGCCTGGGACAGCTCATAGAGTCCCATGGCTTTCAGTATCACTTTTATGCTGACGACACACAAATCTACCTCTCTGTTCCAGCCATCCCCACCTTACTATCCAAAATCCCACAATGCCTATCTTACATATCATCCTTCTTCTTCTCTCGCTTTCTAAAACTTAACATGGATAAAATAGAATTCATCATCTTTCCCCCATCTTGGCTGCACACTCTCCCCGGTCAACCAAGTGTGCTGCTTTGGAGTGACCTTGGATTCTGCCCTCTCCTTCTGACCGCACATTCAAGCCCTTTCCACCACCTGCCGCCTCCAACTCAAAAACATCTCCCGCATCCGCGCTTTCGTCAACTTTGAGTCTGTGAAAACGCTTGTACATGCCCTCAACATTCTCCTCTGTGACCTTCCATCTAGCACTTTCGCACCCCTCCAATCTATCCTCAACTCTGCTGTCCGAATAATCCACCTGTTACTCTGTTACTCCCCTGCCTTTCCCCTCTGCCAGTCTCTTCACTGGCTCCCCATTGCCCAGCGAATTCATTTTAAAATACTAACCAATACATACAAGGCTGTCCACAACCTGTCGCCTCCCTACATCTCTGAGCTACTTTCCCGATACATCCCCACACGCAATCTCCAATCCTCACAAGATCTCCTTCTCTCCTCTCCTCTTACCACTTCTTCCCACAATCGCCTCTAAGACTTCTCCCGTGAATCCCCCATACTCTGGAACTCGCTACCCCAACATATCAGACTCTCAACTACAGTGAAATCCTTCAAAAGAAACCTGAAAACACACCTCTTCAAGATGGCGCCCAGTCTTTAAAGATGGCGCATGGTTCTTGTAGCAGACACCCGCGGCTAATGTCCGCGACCGGCAGCAATGCCGATCGTGGACATTTAACCCCTCAGATGCCGTGGTCAATCCTTACCACGGCATCTGAGCGCGCACAAACCCAAAGTTTTACTTTCGGTTTGCGCTCCGGCTCCCCCGTGTGGTGATCGGAGGAGCCGGAGCATGCCTCTAGTAGCCTGGGTCTCTATTAATGAAACCCAGGCTGCTCTGTAGTATTTCCTATGGAGCCTTGCCTGTAATAGGCTTCATAGGAAATATGCGATTTTTTCATACATTCCAATGCTATTGCATTGGAATGTATGATAATCGCAATCAAATGATTGTAAGTTATAGTTCCCTATGGGAACTTTATAAAAGTGTTAAAAAAAAAAAGGTTAAATTTTTTTTTTCAAAACATAAAAGTTCAAATCACCCCCCTTTTGCTAAAATAAAAATTAAAAAAATTTAAAAAATACACATCATGGGTGTCGCAATGTACGAAAATGCCCATACCATAAAAATTTAAAAAATATTTCCCATACGTCAAAACAGCAAAACAGAAAAAAGCGTCCAAATGGCAGATTCGCCACTTTTGGTCGCTTCATGTTCCACAAAAAATTACATAAAAGGTGATCAAAAGTCATACACACCCCAGAATGGTATCAATAAAAAGATAAGATTATAACGCAAAAAATGAGCCCCCATACAGCTCTGTACATATAACTACAAAAAAGTTATAAGGGTCAAAACATGGTGACAAAAAAGTAAAACTGATTTTTTTCCACTTTAGAATTTTTTTTTCACTATCAAAACGCAAGAAAACCTATACATATAGGCTATCGCCGGATTCAAACTGACTTGTAGAGTAAAAATAACCAGTCAGTTTTATCGCACATCGAACGTCGGAATTTAAAAACCCGCAAAACTGTAGTGGAATTTATTTATTTTTTTGCAATTTCACCCCATTTGGAATTTTTTTCCCGCTTCCCACTACATTATATGCAATATTAAATGGTGTCGTTGGAAAGTACAACTTGTCCTGCAAAAAAACAAGCCCTCATATGGCTATGTGAACCGAAAAATAAAAAAGTTACGGCTCTTGGAAGGCAGGGAGCGCAAAACGAAAACGCAAAAAAAAAAACTCCGATCCTTAAGGGGTTAATTATAAATAATAATAATAATAATAACATATATATATATATATATATATATATATATATACACACATATATACATATATATTTCTGTATATATATATATATATATGTGTGTGTTTGTATATATATATATATATATATATATATATATATATACAGTGTATTTAGCCTCCAACGCATTCCAGGATAACTGAAGGTTGCATAGATTTTCAGTTACAAAATAACTCACAAGGCTGGTTAATGACTCAATTTTCAGCACAATAATTTGCTATGCAAAGCTAAATAAACCAGCAATATTTATATGTAGATGCTTGTATGATTCAGAATCACTTAGTATAGTAGACAATTTGATACAATACATGTATGAATGTCCCTGCACGCTCAGCACATCTGATGTACTCACACACAAGCTTGTTTTCTAATATGGGAGACCTATACTGACTGTCCCTTTAATTAATTCTATTCTAGACATTATACATCCACTGATCCCATCAGAAGTTCCCCAGTCCTTTTCTCGAGAGGACTCTCTAATTCCCTTTGTGGTAAATGGGTTGATAAAGAGGACATCTGTGCTCTAAGCCACAGTGTGCAATTTCAGGTATACCATGTGTCGTACCTTTACCTAACATCTCATTTTTGACCAGCGAGGCCAATTAAACAAGGAGCATGAGAGGAGTCAATTGAGTGGCTCGTGCTGGTCATAACCACAAAGACTTAAAGGCTATAAATCTCTGTTATTACCAAGCTGTTCCTGCCAGCAGCATGCTGCCACAAGACAATGAGAATAGATTAGGATCAATCAGGCCTCCCCAAGGCTTGTCAGTGGGACTTTAAGCCACACCTTCAACCCAAACTTTCCCCCTTTCTAAAATCACCTACCATGATCCTATATAACAAGGTGTCTGCTGAGTTTAGTTTCCCTGTTGAACCATATGTTCACAATTAGATAACTTCTTGTTTGTCAGTAGGGACGTAAGTGTGTGCCATCCCCAAGGGGTGTTAAAGACCCAATAAGGTGCCACTAGCAAGTTCCAGCCCCTCCCTCACACAGGCAGAAGAGGCATATTTAATTCCAGCTGTGAATTAACTTTATCCCCAATTTAAAAAAACAGCATGAAATCAAAGGAACCTCTGAAATAGAGAGAAAAGATCACAGGTCAGCTAAAAATCTGCTCAGTGAAAGTACTACTGGCTAAACCCATTTAACCAACCACTTGGACCAAGGCAGGTGGTTGCTGGCGTTGTTATCCCTGGCTTTAATGCCCCTGCAATTTCACACCAAGGGGTTTATGAGCATTATCTGTCCCATCACCGTGTGAGGAAGGCTTAAGCTAATGATACGCATGAAAACTAATGCCATCCTTTTTTGAATATGCTGCCGCAAGGAAATCATCCAAAGGTAAGATTATTTCCTTATACTAGATTAATATACAGACGTGAGAATATTAGAAAGGTGATTGTAGTAATTGCTAGAATATTGTAGTTCTGGTTTATATATTATACTTTATACTGTATTTATTGTTTGCTGTTTGTTATTCATAATATGCTGTGTGGAGTTGCCGCATGCAGAATCTCATATATTCTGTCATTCTTCAGTCCCAGTTAAATATGAAATGCAACCTTATTAGCGCTTTCATCACTTCATACCTCTGATGGATATAACATGCACTATGTATAAATATTCCAGCCAGATCCTATATTAATAAATGAAAATGACTTAAAGGTGTTGTCCAGGTTCAGAGCTGAACCCGGACATACCCATAATTTCACCAAGGCAGTCCCCCTGACTTAAGCATCGGAGTTCATCGCGCAGGGCAAGGGCTCTTTTATTTACAATAACTACATAATAAATTAAAGCTTTAAGGGGGCTATTATCCCAGCTTGAGTGTGTTCGGTGACGTCACCGGGCGCACTGCTGGGCAGAAGCCTCCGCCTGGCAGCCCTAAGGAGAGCCCGGTACGTCACAATTTTCTAAAAGTGCCTTTGCCCTGCGCTGAATCGCATGAACTGCTCCGATGCTTAAGTCAGGGGGGCTGCCAGGGTGAAGATGGGGATATGTCTGGGTTCAGCTATGAACCCGGACAACCCTTTTAATAGGAGTAAAGTACAAGTGTATGTGGGTAAAACTTCTAATCTCTAATGGTTTACTGGAGCAAGCTCTGACAGCAGAGTACAACACTCATTTCTACAATACGGATATTGAGTGAAGCCTTCTGCAACCAAGATGATATGACTAAAGGTAACATGCTGTCAATGAAAGCTTTTTGATCATCTCCCCACATTACTTTTTCTGCCTCTCCCCTTTGCCAAACCCTTAACTAGCTCCCCATTATCCAGTGATTTCAGTTCAAAAAATAACTACATATAAACCCGTCCACCAGCTGTCCCCTCACATATCTGACTTACGTTCCCAATACATCCCCATGTATAATCTTTGATTCTTACAAGATCTCCTTCTTTGTTCTCCACTTGTCTGTTCCTTGCACAATCATCTCCAAGATTTCTCATGTGCCTCTTCCCTACTTTAAGACTACCCCGGCACATCAGACTCTCCCCCAAACCTTCAAAAGTAACCTGAAGGCTACATGCACACGACCGTTGCCTGCCTCCGCATCCGCTCCTCCTGGAAGTTTTGCGTCCATCAAAAAAGACGGATGACGGACCGTTTTTTTTGGCGGACCTTTTTTTTGATGGATCCATTGTAAAAATGCCTATCCTTGTCCACAAATGTGAAAAAAATAGGACATGCACTATTTTTTTGACGGAATGAAAACACGGATCACGGATGCAGAACAAAAACGGTTGACCATCCGCATTTTTTGACTGACCCATTGAAATGAATGGGGAAGCATCCTATCCGTGAAAAAAAACGGAACGGACGCGGAAACAAACAACGGTCGTGTGCATGGGGCCGAAAACCTACCTTTTGAGTAAAGCGTACCACTTGCCATAAGCATGCTGCCACCACACAGCCACATGAACAGCTTTACCCTCACCTACTGTCTTCTTTCCCCTTCCCTTGTAGATTGTAAGCACTTCCGGGCAGGGTCTTCTCTACCTCTGTACCAGTTTGATGATAAATTCATACTCATTGTATTTGTGTATGCATACCTCCTTTTTAGATGTACAGTGCCTTGGAATTAGTAACCTTTATAATAATAATAATAATAATAATAATAATAATAACATATACAGTAAATGGTAGATGATTAGTGAAATCTAGTAAACTAAAACTCTCAATCGTAATATCGTAACTCACTGCAAACTGCAATCACTCAGTGGTCTGCTGATTAAACCACCATTCTATATTTAGTTGTCCTACGTCTGTGCCACGTGACTATAATTACAATTTCATTGCAATATTGAAAATTACTGACTATCTTGCATTATCAAAGTGTGGGAAGGTACACTAATGATGGGTTCCTTCCCAACAACTGGCTGCTTGTTCAGTGGAGGTGAAGCACTGTATTTACATGCGGTGATCACCTCCACAGTATGAGGAGGATCAGCTCTTGTCCTCATACAGCTGCATTGCTTTTGTTCCGCGTTGTTTCACAATCTGCTGCCCAGAAACAATTATTTATTTACCTATCTCACCCGAGGAAAGCGCGTTTCGTCCTGCTGTCCGTTTAGACAGGCAGATTCTCAAGAATGTTCACCCCCATGTATCTGCCCAACTATCAGGTCGTGTTAACCAGCCATGAGATTGACATAGTACTCACTCATTGATTTTTTTTTCTTCTGTCCTTTATTTTCTTTCTGGTCATTGAAATTCATTTGTCTGGATATACTCTCCTTGTAAGAAAAAACATTTCATGCTAATGTGTCCACTGCCAAATGTTGTTTTTCATATTTAGTTTTTAACATGATGCAAGTTTTTAAAATGATATTTATTCATCTGCATTGAATATGATTTTATGTAGAAAAACGCAACGGGGATTTAAGTATTTTAACATTTGCTCGTTACATGGTTATTTTGAAATGTAATAATCACTATTACATGTGTTGCATAAGGAAGCGGAAAAGATCTTTCAGAAATATGAAGAAAACAAATTATAACTGCCAATGCAATATGACCATCCCATACTATATTAGTATACAATATATACAATTCCACTGTTGGTGCTCTGTGTAAAATATAAATAGATATAAATAAAATACATATTTTATTCACAATAGCTCATAGAACACATGTCCTATGTTGAAAGTAAGATATTTTAACAATTAACTCATTTAGAACTGGATGGCAGAAAAACATCTTAATAAGACTACATGCACACAGCAGTGGTTTTTTGCGGCCTCCGTTCCGTTTTTTTTGCGGATCCGATGGTTTCCCATTCATTTCTATGGATCCGTTAAAAATGCGGATGCCTCTTCCGTTGCCTGTCCGCGTCCGCTGTCCGCATTTCACGGCCGCAAAAAAAATATGGCATGTCCTATTCTTGTCCGCAAAAAACGGTTTGCGGACCCATACAAGTCAATGGGTCCGCAAAAAATGCGGATGACCAACGGAAGCCACCCGTTTGTCATCCGCATCCGTTTTTTTTTTGCGAATGGTTGCTTGGAAACCAGGGCACTTGTACAGGTACTTTAGGAACTGTTTCAAGCCTTCCGTTTTTTTGCGGATCGCAAAAAAACGGAAGACACACGGAAGCACAACCTACAAAATTTGCGGACACAAGGAAAGGATGTAGATGTGAAAAAAAAAGGAAGACGGATCCACGATTTGCGGACAGCAAAAAACAACTGTCGTGTGCATGTAGCCTTAAGTTGAAACAGGGCCATGTCTACTATTGTGTGGTATCCACACTTTTTTTAACAACAGTTCCTTAGTATCAACGTCAAGTGTTATATTCTAGCTTTTCAAACAGTGTCTGGTGGAAATAGGTGTATTGCTAAAGCTAACTTACCTCTACAGCAGGATATTGCTTGGTAAGCTCACCATAAAAGAGGTATCTAGGTTAAGAGTTTAGTAACCTTGTTAACATATGTGGTCCTCATACTCTGTTCTGCCTATTATAATAATCTAAATTATTTATATCCTGTCAGTGGCATAACTAGAGCTCTATGGGCCAAAGGGCAAACTTTGGATCAGGTGTACTCCCCACCCACCCTCCGCCGGGCCCGTTCGCACCCTCTGCTACCACGATCGTTACACCCCTGGTCTTTGGTAACATAGTAACATAGTATATAAGACCGAAAAAAGACATTTGTCCATCCAGTTCGGCCTGTTTCCTACAAGTTGATCCAGAGGAAGCCAATTTTCCTCACTTAAGGGGAGTAAAAAATTCCTTCCTGACTCCAATCAGGCAATCAGAATAACTCCCTGGATCAACGACCCCTCTCTAGTAGCTATAACCTGTAATATTATTACACTCCAGAAATACATCCAGGCCCCTCTTGAATTCCTTTAGTGAACTCACCATCACCACCTCCTCAGGCAGAGAGTTCCATAGTCTCACTGCTCTTACCGTAAATAATCCTCTTCTATGTTTGTGTACAAACCTTCTTTCCTCCAGACGCAGAGGATGTCCCCTCATCACAGTCACCGTCCTGGGGATAAATAAATGATGGGACAGATCTCTGTACTGACCCCTGATATATTTATACATAGTTATTAGATCTCCCTTCAGTCATCTTTTTCTAAAGTGAATAACCCTAATTTTGATAATCTTTCAGGGTACTGTAGATCCCTCATTCCAGTTATTACTTTAGTTGCCCTCCTCTGAACCCTCTCCAGCGCTGCTATGTCTGTCTTGTTCACAGGAGGCCAGAACTGTACACAGTACTCCATGTGTGGTCTGACTAGTGATTGGTAAAGTGGTAGTGATTTGTGGTAATAATAATATCCCACCAGTAAAGTCCTCCACTGCCCCTAGTAATGTCCTTCACTGACCCCCATAATGTCCTTCCACTGTCCCAGTAATTTCCTCCACTGATCCCAGTAATGTCCCTCACTACCCCCAATAATGTCTCTCACTGCCCCCAGTAATGTCCCCTGCTGCACTCACTCACTTCACTCACTGTACTTCATGCCGGGCCCTCAGCACTCATTTCAGCTGTATCACATGTTCGGTCCAGGCCCTACTAGTACTATTCATAAATTAAGTGGGCGGTTAGGCGGTTAGTTATATATATATCTAAAACAGATCTGAAAATTTCTTGCAATTTAGTTTCATGTCCAATTCAGCAAATCTAAAAAAAAGATTAGTTTCCAAATTTATTCTACATGAATCAAACATACTCTAATTGGACTGAAAATTGGTATGTGACACTCTGAAATCAACTAGGACACAGATTTTTTAATATGTTTTCATTATGATATATGTTTTTTTTTACTGATGGCCTATCTTTTGGATAGGTCATCAGTATCTGATCGGTGGGGGTCAGACAGGTGTAGGGCTGACGTCATCGGCGCAGGCGCACTGAAGAAGGAGCAGCCAAGCGAACGTCCTTCTCTCAGAGCGCCTGTGCCGAATGAAGACCAGTACGGCGCAGGCGCGGGATTTGAACTGCAGACAGGGCCAGCGGGAGGAGGAGAGCACTCTCTGGCCCTGTCTATCAACAGGAGAAGGCACCGTGTTGGCAAGTGGAGGATGCGGCGGCTACCAGCAAGTTACCTCCCAACTTGCTGGTAGTGAAGCAATTTGCATATCATAAAAGTAAGTTTTTTAAAATAACTAAACCACACAGGAAAATAAGAAAAGTATGTTTGAGAACACCTGACATTAGCGAATAGCTAATGTCAGCTAATGAAAAATGCATTTTGGGGGTGACAGAAGCCCTTTAAGCTCTGGAATGCAATGACAGCAATAGCATATAATGTCAGTGTCAGTGACACTAACATACACGACTCACAAAAAGTTAGGGATATTTGGGTGAAATTTCAGGATGAACCTAAAATGCACTCTAACCTTTACAGGTGAACTTAATGAGACCTTCTCTAAACTTTTGAATGCACGTGTCCAACTGTTTCAGTACTTTTTGCACAACTTGCAAAATGCACAACAGGTGTTTGATCCATGAATCGCCCAATCAATTTTCTGGTTCAATTGGTATTTAAACAATCCTCCTCATTATGCTGTTCACATTTTGACATTATGAGACCAAGATGACACCTAAAAATTGATCAACAGAGGCTTCAAGCAGGATTTTTTTTAGATGGAAGTGGCCACTGAGCTTAGAGTGTCACAGAGTGTGATCAGCAAGTTGCAACAGAGATACAGAGAGACTGAAAGAGTCACAGAAAGGTGGCCACATCCCACACTGATGACTGCTTCATTGTGAACAATGCCCTGCAGAACCAGATGACAAATGCCACACAAATCCAGGCACATTTAAGGGAGGTGAGAGGCACCCAAGTGTCAGGTCAAACCATTCAAAACCATTTTCATCAGTGTGGTCTGCGTGCTAGATGACCTGACCACACTACCAGGCACAGGCATCATAGTCTTGCATGGCCCAGGGAGTATCTACGCTGGACGAGGGACCAGTGCCAGACCAGTGAATGCTACAGTGACAGTTCTTTCTGGCTCTGCCCCTACTGAGATAATTGGTCATTGTAGCCGGTGTCATCAGTATCCTCATCTTCCTGCTACTCCACCACTGACTCCTCCTCCTGGCAGCTTTTTATCCTCTGTCATTGTAGCACTTTTTCCATGTGGGTCCCCAATAGATACAGGGAAGCCAGGAAAATGTAAGCTGTTCTTCTTCCGCCATCCCTTGTTGCATCAGTGTGAGCATTGCTCTAAGGTAAATATCAGGGGGATGAAATTGTTTATTCCGCAATTGTCCCTACTGACAAAGTTCTGTGTGAGGCTTCAGTACGTGTAGGCGTTCTGATGAGCTGCCACTGTCTGACCTGGAAATAATACATGCTCCCCATTGAGTGTGACGGTGTGGTGCATGACAAAATCATTCACAACTTTACGCTTCTCATACATACACTCTAGCATCTGCAAGGTGGAATTTCATCAAGTTGAAACATTGCGAATGAACCTGTAGAACGTTCTGTTGCTGCAAGTCCAGGAGGGTGTTATATTCCATATAAGATTGATTGAAATGTGAGGACAGCCTCCTGGACATGGCCAGGAGTGTTGCACGATTAAATTGATCACTGGTCATCCCTAGCAACCAATAGGAAAGTTGCCTACCCCTTTACTAATAAGCTAATAAGTTAGTTAGTTGGTTAGTTAGCTCATATGTATAATACAGATAGTTAGTGGGAGATAGTCAGTGTAGGTTAGATTTATAGTGTAACTGATAGGTTCCAGTGCAGGGTTTTAGGTAGTTTGATAGGTTCTGCTGTCCATACATACACGCTACAGGCAAGTTCACAACAATACTTAGTGCACCAATCACTAATATGTAGTCAGACCTGCTAAAATGTGAAGTTGCACGTATTGCGCAAAAATATGCGCAATATTAACTGCCGATGCGCAATCACGAATATACTGGAGCACTCTATCTGCATATTAAGCAATTATAATGTTCTGCCGTGCCAACCATTTTATCCAGTCTCAGGAAACTTCTGGCAGCTTGAAAAATGTAGCAATAGTGACCTACGCCTGTATTGCGCTCGCATTGCGCAAATATTACATTGTCGATTTTCGTAATCAAGAAAATAATAGCGAACTCTCGATTTCGGGAATTTATGATGAATATTTGGTGAAATATTCACGAAATATCGCGAATTCGAATATTGCCCCTGCCGCTCATCACTATGTGCGCACTGGCCCTTGAAGAGCCAGAGAACACCTAGGATTCAGCACTTTTTCATCAACCTCCCCACCTTCCTGACACAAACACCCTATTCTGGTGCCTCAACAGTGTGCCCATGTGCTCCCCAATGCCCCAAAAAATAAACCGATAGTAATAATGTCCTTATAGAGCCCGCCATAATAATAATGTCCCCAATAATGCCTCAAGTAAAAATAATTGCCTCTATCATTCCACAGTAATAATTCCCCTATAATTTTACCAGTAATAATACTGCTCTTATAGTGCCTCAAGCATTAATATTGCTCCTCTAGAACCTACAGCAATAATGCCAACTATTGCTCCTTAAGTAATAATAATGCACTCATAGTACCTCATTATTAAAAATGTGCCTAGAATTAATAATGCCCCCATAGTGTCTCAGCATTAATAAAGCCAACTAATGTTCCCTTAGAAATAATAATGCCCCCAAAGTGCTGGCTGTTAGGTCTATTTCTGTGTGTTTACTAGTGTCTATTCATTGAACCTCTCCCTGCAGCACCGCAGGGGTTAATTACCCTTTTGCCAGAGTAGCTCTGTCTGTGCACACAGGCGTATTCTCCACTTGGCATCTATCTGTCTGCCCGGAAGAGTGTGTGCCCTTGCTTCCCCAGCTCTTAATAGGCAAGCAAACACACCCTAATCTTCACCAGCCAATAGCTGGAAACCTTGTGGTGGGAAGGTACCGGAGCAATAGATTCTAGTCTGCTAGTATCCTGTAAAAGTGTTCTGTTTACTTGTATTTTTTGTGAACTAACTTCTGCCTGTTGTCTGGATTGGACCTTTCACTGACTGAACTGTGCCTATTCTCAGTACTGACACTGTCCTGACCACGCACAGTCTATTAGTTTGCATGTACTCTGACTGCCCTGACCTTGGTCTGTCCTGACTAACGTTTTGTCTGATCCCTCAAAGCTCCAGACCAGTGTATCTTCACCCTCATGGGTCAGCAATCAACCAAACAGAGACTACTTCAGGAGGTAGTGGCCTAGTGGTTTCCCTGCAGTGAAGTCCAGATTTCTGTATAGGGGTTAAAGAAAACCAGGGGACTGCCAGGATAACGACCTTAGGAGAGGCCCTATGTCAAATCTATTCAGTTGAAACAGTAGTTCCTCACCAACTGTGTAACAGTCTGCTCAGGCCATGGATCACACTGGAGACCCCAAGTTGGATCTTCCTGATGTTTTGAAGGAGTTAACTAGCCAGCGTGGGACCAGGAGCAACTCCTGATGTACCTGAATACCATCTTGGCCCACTTGGACAACTTGACTCCTGCCACTGCTGCACGGCCACCTCCAGCCATTGTGTCTGCACCACCATCTCTGTCAGTCAAAGCCTTCAGAGGTTCTGGCCTGCACCTTCCACTTCCTCATCGCTATGAAGGAGACCCCAAGTCATGCCAAGGTTTCCTAGGAGCCAGTGTACTATTCAGGCCCACTAGTTTTTCACAAATCATTTGAAGGTTGCCTTCATAGTATTCTTCCTCTTCAGAGAAGCCCAAGTCTGGATAACACCTCTCTCGGAAGGAAATGATACCCTGACTAATATTGTTCATGAATTCTAAGCTAACTTTTGAAAAGTCCTTGAGGACTCATCTCTTCTGCTCCTCCACCAGGGCAACCTCATGGTCAGACAGTATGTCATAAAACTCAGCACCCTTGCATCAGAACTGTCATGGAATAAAAAGGCCCTGTTGGCTTCTTTCATGGAAAGTTTGTCTGGGCACATTAAGGATGAGTTGGCAGTTTGGGATGTACCTTCTACCCTGGATGACCTGATTACCCTAGGCACCTTCATGGAACTCCACTTCAGAGAAATCCTCAATTTGTCTGTGTGGGAGAGGAGAACTCTCAGATTATTTCACAGGCTCTTCCTCCTTTGAATCCAGCCCAAGAGTTCATGAAGATGGTCAAACTGTCTGAAGAGAAGCGTCAGCACAGATGCAGTAACAATTTATGTATCTACTGCAGTGGCATGGGGCATGTTCTGGGGCAATTCCTGTTATCCTGTTGTGTGTTAACATCCGGTTTACCGGAAAAGTCTTCCTGGATTCTCGTTTGACAGGTAACTTCGTACATCAGGCCTTGGTGACCTGGCAGCGTATAACTACCGTGCACCTGGAGAAGTCCTTGGTGGTAACATCTGTCAACAGAGTCCCTCCTCTGGAATGCATGCAGCATGCCACTGGGCCCATGGATCTCTAGGTGGGACTTTTGCCAAGTCAAATCTGTTTGGTTGGAACAGTGATTCTATGCACACAGTATAACATTTGTGCTGGTTGAACCTGCAGTGTAATTTATATGGGGGCTCCCTCCATCTGATATACCATTTTCAATTAAACCAGCCCTCCATGTAATATGTATGGGGGCCTTCTGATTCTACTCTAGCAACAGATATCAGTGGAGAGAAGGATCAGACAGCTTTATCATCCCTGAGGTTTTTTCTGATAAGACCAGAGGTGTCAGGTGCACGTATATCAGCAGGTTGGCAGACATAGCTGTCAGCTGATTAAACCAAAAATATATTGTTATCTTTAGTCTGGAAATGGGTACAAAACTACTCATCAAATCAGAAAACATTCTATAAGAACATTAAGCGAACTGCAATACTATCTAGCTTCAGAGTTCCTGATTTCAGATATAGGAAAGAGACTGGACAAAAGTAGAATTCATGAGATACAAGTAATGAGGAAACCAATATCCATTAATAATTATACCTGTTCTTAAATCAAATTGTGATCTCCCCTATAACAACACAGCAATCTTAGTTACATACACTACTCACAAAATGTTAGGGATATTTGGCTTTCGAGTGAAATTGGGAAACGTAAAACATTCACACTACAGTGATATTATATCATGAAAGTAGGGCATTTAAGTAGAAGCATGCAATGGTGATTTACTCATCTCAAACAATTTATTGACACAAAAGCAAACAACAGTGGTGGTTATACCCCCACAAAAAAGTCAGTGTCTCAATAACTTGTCATGTGGCTTTGAGCATCAAGTACACCTTGACGACGACGTCTCATGCTGTTCACAATTTGACTTATTGTCTGCTGTGGCATGGCATCCCACTCTTCATTTGCATATTTTTAAAAAGTTACAAAAGTTTTTACAATCTTACCCCCAAGAGATGCCATAGAAAGTGAAGAAAAATCCAAAGACAGAAGTGTTAGATTTAAACATGCGCCAAACACTGTCCGACATTTGATAAATTTGGTCCAAATTTCAACAGCACAGTACTAATGGAACGGAGGTATATGAAATATAAATTCATGGGAGGGACAATACTATTACTATGATATAACAAAATTGCTCAGCAATGAACTGTTGTTTACAATATTATTCGGTGGAAGGCAACTATGACTTGCAGGTGGTGCAATAAAGTTAGATGAGAGAGTTGGTCTTCTTTGTAAATCAGCAATGGCATGAAAAATTGAAGCAAAAATGCTGAAAAATATATGTCAACACTGTTGCACACTGTTTTGTCATCAAAAACAAACCTTTCATTAAAGAGGCTTTCTGGGAGTACAGTTTTGATGACCTAGCCTCATAGTAGGTCATCAATATCTGATCGTGGGGGGTTCTACACTCAGCACCGGCACTGATCAGGTGTTTGAAGAGGCCGTGGTGCTCACAGACCTCATCAGACCATATCAAATACAGTGTCATACAATGTATACTGGCTATGCTTGGTATTGCAGCCTGGGCCCATTCACTATAGGCTATGTGACCATTGAATGTGACATCACTGGCCTATGAAGAGGTCACAGCACTCACTGAAGAGCAACAGCCTCTTTAAATAGCTGATCAGCATGGGAGCTAGGAGTCGGACCCCCACTGATCTAATATTCATGATCTATCCTGAGAATAGGTCATAATAGAGATGAGCGAATCGAAGTTGACTAAGTGGAATTTGATCCGAATGTCAGCAAAAATTCAATTTGCACCAAATCTGAATTTCCTCATGCTTTGTGGCAACGAATCGCATTTTTTCCTAAAATGGCTGTTGCACGTTAGTGATGAGCGTCAGGGGCTATATTCGAATTCGCGATATTTCGCTAAAATATGGGCGAATATTTGCCAAATATTCGTGAATTCGCGGTTATTTTCTTGAAAAACCGGCAATGTAATGTTCTCGTAATGCGCTCACAATACAGGTGTGGGTCACTTTGGGTACATTTTTCAAGCTGCTAGAAGTTTACTGAGACTGGGATAATGTTTGGCACGGCAGAAAATTACAATAACTTTATATGCAGGTAGAGTGCTCCAATATATATTCACGATTGCAAATCGGCAATTAATGATGCGCATATTTTTGCGCAATACGTGCAACTGGGTGAAATCACAGCACTATGTATGTATGAACAGCCGAACCTATCACACTACCAAACACCCTTAACTTATAGCTACACTATAAATCAATGTAACCTATACTGACTGTCTCCCCCTAACTATCTGAATTATAAATCTAAGTTAACTGTCTAATGTATATACAGCAAAGCACAGAGCACAGCAATCACACTGCTGTCTCTCTCACAACTCCATTACACTACAGAAAATGGCTGCTGGGGAGGTTCTTATATAGTAAGGAGTAGGCAAACTTATATAGTAAGGGGTAGGGTAATTTCCCTATTGGTTGCTAGGGATGTTTCTAAGCTCAGACAAAGACATTGCAGCCTTCTCATTGGCCCCAAAAGCAAGAGGGACGTTCCTGATGAATATTCGAAATTATTAATATATATTCTAAATATTCACAAATTCTTGGAGGTTGCAGCAGCATCAGGAGACCGCATAGTGTGCAGCAGCATCAGGAGACCACATAGTGTCAAGTTGACATAGTAAGGTGGTGGCAGCAGCGTCAAGAGACCACAGGGGACCCGGTCACAGAGTGGGGAGGTGGTTGGCAATACAAGTACTAGCTAAAGATGGTGGGTGAAAGAATCAGAATAGTAGCCGAGCCAGGTAGCCAGAAGAAACCGGTCTCTTTTGTCAAAGTGTTGGTGTGGCACCATGGATGATCTAGTCTGATGCATCAAGCATTAGTGGGTGGAAATCCTGGCTGATTCATCTTGACAAAAGACAGTCATAGTTTTTTCTGACACTTTCACACGATTTACTAGTCACATTTTATTTTGGGGTAGATTTATTGATGATGTGCTTATATTCTGGGAGGGTGATAAACAAGAATTCATAGAATTCGTAAATATGCTGAACAAAAATGACATAGGGATGCATTTCACCTTTGAAATCCACCCAAATAAGATCTGCTTTTTGGATTTAACAATCCAGAAAGATGAAAATGACATATTTTAACGGATATTTTCCGAAAGCCGACCTCGACTAATAGCCTTCTCCATTGGACAAGCTGGCACCCGACAGCTTTAAAAAATGGTATACCGGTCGGGCAATATCTAAGAGCCAGGAGAAATTGTGCGTTTAAAAATGAGTCAGATGAACTGTTCAAACACTTTAGAGCAAGAGGCTATCCGCGAAAAACTTTAAAAAGGGCATACAATTGTGCTAAAGACCAAAGAAGAGAGGACCTTTTAGCCCAGAAGAATAGGACTGATCCTACACAGGAAACTAAAATGATAAGATGTATTGGAACCTATGACTGTAATCGCCCCCAAATTATGAACATCCTCAAAAAACATTGGAAAATACTTACCAGTGACCCGAATCTGTGTGGGGTTCTGTCGCCATGTCCTAGTGTCACCTATAGAAGGGGACAGAATCTTAAAGACAATCTTGTCCATAGTTTCCTTCCTAAAATACAAACAACAAAAGAGACGTGGTTAAAATCCAGTACTGTGGGGTCAGTCCCATGTGGCAACTGCACGCTATGCAAATATGTACCCAAAGTCAAGAGCTTTAGGAACCCTGCTGATGGGCGAGAATATACTACGAGAGATTTTTTCAACTGTCGAAGTAGCGGGATAGTATATGTGGCCTGCTGCACGTGCCCAAAGCTATAAGTGGGCAAAACGCCGCAGGAGCTAAGAAGGAGAATATCAGGGCATATTAGTGCCATTAATACAGAAAAAGACACCTCGCTTTACAAACACATTACCTACACCCATAACAGTAATCTTGATGTCCTTAAATTGTGGGAACTAACAAGAATAAAATTGGGTGCTAGAAGTGGCAATTTGGATCAAAAATTACTACAGGAGGAAGCCAAATGGATCTATAGACTGCAAACCCTGAGCGCTAAAGGCCTGAATGAAGGCTTTTCCTATACGGCCTTCATATAAGCTTAAATAAAGTACCAGTATAGATAGAGTACAAGAAAATTATCAATTCTGATAATAATTGATAGGAAAAATTATAGTAGGCCCATTTTATATATAGTACTTCCCATACCCATCCGCTCTGAGAAAGGAGATCATATGTTGATGACATAGATGGTGATACATAGGAATAAAAGAAAGTGTACTGGTATAAATTTTAAATCACTATGATATTTACAGCAATAAAAAAGAAGAATTTTGGTCTGGGAAGTATAGTGTGATCACTGGGTAGACCTGGTTTATGGCACAAAATAAGGTGTAATATATAGCTCAGTCCATAAAAGGACAAATGAAACATCATACATTCCATAAAAATATTATATAGCGATATGAACCATGTATATCAGATATATCACACATCCCATTGAAATAACGTATTGCGATCAGAATTACTCTCCATTAAAATAATACACTGTGATATGAAGAATGTATATTAGATATATCACATATTCTATTAAAGCAACTTATTGTGATCTGAATTATTCCCTTAACTAATGGAATGAATATTCATAGGGTTAATATAGTTTCATCAATGTCCTTCCCATTAACATCAACACAACCACTATGCATGAAAATCAAACAGGTTACGCGCAAACACTATGCAGCGCATTGATGCCGATACCTCCATAGATACTAATACCGCGGTGATACAGATGACAAGAAGGAGCACGATAGGGTTAAGTGACTGACAGATGGAGGGATGCGAACGCAGTTCGAAATGACGTTTATGCACAAACGCACCCGATAAGAGCAAATACCTGTCGGATCGCAAGCGTAGCTTGCGGCTCGCAATGACATATGTGCGTTCCCGCACCCGATAGGAGGAAACTCCTGTCAGTCCGTAACCCAGTTAGGTAAATCAATGGTATCTATGGGCCGGCATGGGATAGGAGAAAATACCTGTCAGTTAAGGAATCCAGGAGCGGGACTGGATACTCAAAAAGAAGGGAGGATACAGGAACTAGATAAATGTGGCCACTATTATGCGCGCGCACTGCTATACCCCACTTCCCCTGATGAAGCCACATAGTGGCGAAACATATCGGGAAGGGTGTAAGATAGTGTAGCAATTAGCGTTTTAGGCAGTTAACAGTGATAGCGCAAGGGCTATATATAAGTGTAACGCAAGGGCTATCTGAGGGAGAAATTGTTACAAGTGTATGATTGGCAACCAGATTTGAATGTGTGATTGATATGCCTGAGCATATTATAGCCAATTAGTTTTCAACTAAGCTGCAGCGTGTGTAACAATGTGAGAAATTTCCAGGGCGGCTAATACAAGCGTGTGACCTGAAAATCAAATAGGTCAGGTGCAAACAGACTGTTATTTAAAGCCCCTACTGGTTCACAACACACGCCAGGCTCTTTGAAACAGTCGAAACATGTGTGTGACCTGTAACCAAATTGCAGGCCACACATAGATAGACTGTTTAAGGATGTGGCACCTTTCACTGTGATAAAGATAACACCCAACTCCCACAGACACCTAATTCAGGCTGCAGCCACTATCTAACATGCCCCTGTAAATTGCAGTAGTGTGCCAATCATTAACACTATGTAACGTTAATTATCTATACTAATAGTGCACCTGTGGGTGACTGTATTATAGTTTAGATGCCACAAGTCCCTTAGTTGCCGCTAGCAACCACTAGTAGCTACTAATTAAATTTGTCTCACTGTTGCTGATATTTTTAGATACATTTTTTTCTTTTTCCCTTTTCAGTTTTAAACAAGAATTAATAAAGATATATTTTTATATTAAGTTAGAGACCCCTAAAGGGATTTTGTCCAGGTCTTCTGACCGTTTAGTTTATTAACTATGGTCCCCGCCGCACTAAACACCCGCTCTGATGCCACACTACTGGCCAGGCAGGACAGCTTTTCCAGGGCAAACCCTGCTAGTTGCGGCCACAAATCCAGTTTGGCTGCCCAGTAGTCCAGCTGATCTTCAATGTGGGGTGGCAGGGTACTGTCCAAGTATGCCACCACCTGCTGTTCCGGTCCTGCTCCAGGTCTAGCTGCTGATGCTGCCGGTGAGTAGTTTCTTAACTAGGCGGGTGAAGAAAGCTGCTCATCAGCGACTCTAGACTCCATCCTGCCACAGCAGTGGTAGAGCCATGGCAGAGGAATGTGAGCACAGAGGGCCCCCCCGGTCAGACCTGCCCAGGCAAATGAGGTGCAGAACAGCGTGACACCGTCGTGCCCTGCACATGTGGTATGCTGAACGAGAACTGTGAATTGTCCCTGCAGTGGAGGCTGAGGATGAGGAGGCAGAGGCGGACATTGTCGCAGGACTAACGGCGTGAGAACATGGAGGCTGAAGCGGCTTCACCTGGCCAAGTTGCTGGTGTGGCTCGGCAGGAACCACATTTACCCAGTGGGCCATAAAGGAAATATATTGTCCTTGACCATAGTTACAGCAACCTACCAATTTTCCCAAAAAAGGCTTTATCACAAACAAATTTCACGACTGAATGGCTAAACGACATAATTTGGTTCAAAAGAAGAAAGTCTATAAGCACCCATCAATTTTCCCTTTTTCTTTTTCCTATTAACCACTTAAGGACCATAGATTTATACCCCCCTAGTGACCAGGCCATTTTTTACAAATTGGCACTTCACAACTTTAACGGTTTATTGCTCAGTCATGCAACTTGGCACCCAAATGAATTTTACCTCCTTTTCTTCTCACACATACAGCTTTCTTTTGGTGGGTGAGAGAAATATCTCTGTAAATTGACAACTTTGTATAAAAAAAATTAAAAAGTTGTCATTTACAGAGATATTTCTCACACACAGTATGGGTATATGTAAAAATACACCCCAAAGCACATTGCCCTACTTCTTCTGAGTACGGCGATACCACATGTGTGACACTTTTTTGCAGCCTAGGTGCACAAAGGGGCCCAAATTCCAATGAGTACCTTTAGGATTTCACAGGGCATTTTTACGCATTTGCATTCCAAACTACTTCTCATGCTTTAGGGCCCCTAAGATACCAGGGCAGTCTAAATAACCCACAAGTGACCCCATTTTGGAAAGAAGACACCCCAAGGTATTCCGTGAGGGGTATGGTGAGTTCAAGTAAGATTTTATTTTTTGTCACAAGTTGGTAGAATATGAAGCATGCCCCTTAACGGAATACCTTGGGGTGTCTTCTTTCCAAAATGGGGTCACTTGTGGGGTATTTATACTGCCCTGGCATTTTAGGGGCCCTAAAGCGTGAGAAGTAGTTTAGAATCCAAATAAAAATGCCCTGTAAAATCCTAAAAGTACTCATTGGAATTTGGGCCCCTTTACGCACCTAGGCTGCAAAAAAGTGTCACTCATGTGGTATCGTCGTACTTAGGAGAAGTAGGGCAATGTGTTTTTGGGTGTATTTTTACATATACCCATGCTGGGTGAGAGAAATATCTCTGTAAATTATTTCTCACACACAGTATGGGCATATGTAAAAATACACCCCAAAACACATTGCCCTACCTCTTCAGAGTACGGCGATACCACATGTGTGACACTTTTTTGCAGCATAGGTGCGCAAAGGAGCCCCAATTCCAATGAGTACCTTTTAGGAGGGCATTTTTAGGCATTTGGATTCCAGACTTCTTCTCACGCTTTAGGGCCCCTAAAATGCCAGGGCAGTATACATACCCCTCATGTGACCCCATTTTGGAAAGAAGACACCCCAAGGTATTCTGTGAGGGGCATGACGAGTTCATAGAAGATTTCTTTTTTTTTTTGGCACAAGTTAGCGGAAATTGATTTTATTTTATTTTTTTCTCACAAAGTCTCCCTTTCCGCTAACTTGTGACAAAAAGTTCAATCTTTCATGGACTCAATATGCCCCTCAGCGAATACCTTGGGGTGTCTTCTTTACAAAATGGGGTCAGTTGTGGGTTGTTTGTACTGCCCTGGCATTTGAGGGTCTCAGCAATCATTGCATCTATGCCAGTATTAGGAGTTTCCGCTATTCTCCTTTTATTGAGCATACGGGTAATGAGATTTTTTTTTTCCGTTCAGCCTCTGGGCTGAAAGAAAAAATGAACGGCACAGATTTCTTCATTCGCATCAAACAATGTGGATGAAAAAATTTCTGCCAAAAAATGTGCAAAAAAAAAAGAGGGGAAAGGACATAGGAGTGCTTGCGAAGTAAGGCCTCTTTCACACGTCCACAAAAATGTCCGCATCTATTCCTCAATTCTGTGGAATAGATGCGGACCCATTCAGTGTGAATGGGGCCGGCGGTGATGAGGAGAGCACACTATGTGCTCTAGTCTCCGCATCAGCATTTACGGAGCTGCGGCCGCGAACTTCTGGGTTTCGGCCCCGAAACATCCGGCCGCAGCTCAGCAAAAGATAAAGCATGTCCTATTCTTGTCCGCAGCCTGCGGACAAGAATAGGAATCTCTATGGAGAGTGCCGGCATGGTGTGCTGCGGATCGCTGCGATCGCTAATGAAGATCCAAAACGCTCAAAAGTTAGTGCCTCAGCGATTTTACGGTGTTTTTGCAGTGCTCAGAAAAAAAAAAATTCTGTCACTGAGGTGGGGTGGACTGAACGCAAGTGTGGGCACAAGATCAGGCCTGATCGGGAGAACACTGCGTTTTTTGTAGAGCCTAAGGTGACCCTAATGTACTGATATAGATCTGATTGCGATCAGTCTTGATCACTTACAGATACTATATAGTACTAGTGCTGATTAACGACAGCGATGACGCTAATCAGCGACTAATCAGTGACTGCGGTGGGCTGGGCGCTAACTACCTAACAAGTAGCTAACTAACTGGCAGTGATAAGGGACCCTTAGGCCCCATTCACACGTCCGCAATTTTGTTCCGCATTTTGCGGAACGGAATTGTGGACCCATTAATTTCTATGGGGACAGACTTTGTCCCGCTCAGATCCGGAATTGCGGATCCGCACTTCCGGGTTCGCATTTCCATTCCGCAAAAATATAGAACATGTTCTATATTTGTCTGCAAATATATTTGCCGTTCAGCGGTACAATTATATGTTCTAAAGCCCTTTTTGTCGTGTATTAGTGGCAAAAGTAAAATATATTTGCTGGTCAGCGGTGCAGTTATATGTTCTAAAGCCCTTTTTGACATGTAATAGTGGCAAAATAAAAATATATTTGCCGTTCAGTGGTGCAGTTATATGTTCTAAAGCCTTTTGTGGCGTGTATAAGTGGAAAAACGAAAAATATATTTTCCGTTTAGCGGTGCAGTTATATGTTCTAAAGTCTTTTGTGGCGTGTATAATTGGAAAAAACAAAAATATATTTGCCATTCAGCGGTGCAGTTATATGTTCCCAAGCCCTTTTTGGCATGTAATAGTGGCAAAATAAAAATGCATTAGTGGGGGAAAAGAAAAAGGGCTTATTAGCCATTGTGTGTTGAAGTGAGAAAATGACAGCCCTTTTTGGTGTGTATTACTGACAAAAAATATATTTATTTGCCGTTCAGCGGTGAAGTTCCATTGTACTACAGCCATCTACAGGGTGTATTAATAGGATAGATACGTATGTCCTATTAGCCGTTCTGTGGTGAATTGTGATTGTTATATTTATTTTTTTGGGGTGTATTAATAGGAAAAAGAATAAGGGAAAAATGATGTGTCATTATACTGTAGACTTTCTTCTGTTGAACCAAATTATGTTGATTAGCCATACAGTGGTGAAATTTGTTTGTGATGCAGCCTTTTTTGGGAAAATTGGTAGGTTGCTGTAGCTATGGTCAAGGACAATATATGTCCTTTATGACCCACTGGGTAAATGTGGATCCTGCCGAGCCACACCAGCAACTTGACCAGATGAAGCTTCCGCCTCCATGTTCTCACGCCGTTGGTCCTGCGACAATGTCCGCCTCTGCCCGCTCATCCTCAGCCTCCACTGTAGGGACAATTCACAGTTCCCGCCCAGCATACCACATGTGCAGGGCACGACGGTGTCACGCTGTTCTGTACCTCGTTTGCCTGGGCAGGTCTGACCGGGGGGGCCCTCTGTGCTCACGTTCCTCTGCCATGGCTGCTGTGGCAGAATGGGGTCTAGAGTCGCTGATGAGCAACTTTCTTCACCCGCCTAGTGAAGAAACTACTCACCAGCAGCAGGTAGACCTGGAGCAGGACCTGAACAGCAGGTGGTGGCATACTTGGACAGTACCCTGCCACCCCAAATTGAAGATCAGCTGGACTACTTGGCAGCCAAACTGGATTTGTGGCCGCAACTAGCAGGGTTTGCCCTGGAAAAGCTGTCCTGCCTGGCCAGTAGTGTGGCATCAGAGCGGGTGTTTAGTGCGACGGGGACCATAGTATCCCTAAGAATTACTCGCCTGTCCACCCAAAATGTGGAGAGACTGGCTTTTGTCAAGATGAATCAGATGGATCAGCCAGGATTTCCACCCACCAATGCCTGATACATCAGACTAGATCATCCATGGTACCACACCAACACTTTGACAAAAGAGACCGGTTTCGTCTGGCTACCAGCCTCGGCTACTATTCTGATGCTGCCACCCGCCTGATGCCACACATCTGATGCCAAGTGCTCCTTCTTTTACCCACCATCTTCAGCTAGTACTTCTGATGCAAACCACCTCACCACTCTGTGACCGGTCCCCCTGTGGTCTATTGACGCTGCTGCCACCACCTTACTATGTCAACTTGACACTCTGTGGTCTTCTGACGCTACTGTCGCCTCCACACTATGTCACCTTGCTACTCTGAGGTCTCCTGATGCTGCTGCCACCTTCATACTATGTCACCTTGCCACTCTGTGGTCTTCTGATGCTGCTGTCATCTCCACAATATGTCACCTTGCCACTCTGTGGTCTCCTGATGCTGCTGCCACCTCCACACTATGTCATCTTGCCACTCTGTGGTCTCCTGATCCTGCTGCTACCTCAGCACTATGTCATCTTGCCACTCTGTGGCCTCCTAATGATGCTGCTGCAACCTCCACACTCTGTCATTGTGCAGCTCTGTGGCCTCCTGATGCTGCCGCTACCTCTACACTGTCATTGTGCCACTCTGTGGCCTCCTCCTGAAGCTGCTGCCACCTGCAGACTCTGTCTTTGGGCCACTCTGTGGTCTCCTCATTCACGTGTCATCTCTGTTTTGGTTCCACTGTTGTTTTTTGGCATTAGCAATACTGATGGATTACTGATCAAATGCTGACCGAGTGAAGGCGGATGCTCGACAGACAGCATCCGTTTTTTGGGGGTTATTGTTCTGACAGATCAGAGGAAGGGCAAAATAATCAGTGACGTCAACACAAACTTACTGCTGACACCCTCTCCACTCTGTCGAGGGAGTTCTACTTGTATAAGCATTTAATAGAACAGGTTCTGTAGACATCTATGTGGAATCAGCTGACGACGGTGTAAAAGGAGTGCGCTTCTTCTTGGCGCTAACATTGACCTGTAAAGCTGAGTTCATACTTGAGTTATCTGGTCATTTTTGGCCCCGTGACTGCCCAAATAAGTGAAGTGTGCAGTGATTCTAAGAGTGACGCCTGTCATCTGCATGTCATACTGACTCACAGTATTATTTCACTACCACAGCAGACTCCCTATGCTTGTTACTGAAAGGCACAGTGTTCTACACCACTATTAAGGCTCTCTGAAGCAAGCAAGTAGCCTTTTTTAACGCATTTCACCACAAATAAATTTGGATCGAACAAAAAAAAATCTGGAAATTCGCCGAACTGGCCTAATCAAATTTTTAAAAAACTAGCTCATTTCTAGTCATCAATATTGTACTTCCAGAGAACCCCTTTAATTCCAATTTATAGCAAATAGTTGTGATATCCTAGTAGCTTCAATGTTAAAGGGGTTCTCCGGGAATTAAAAAAATTAAAATACCTAAATGTTACTTTATTATAAATATATTCCCAATTATCTTTCATTATTTATAATTGCTTGTTTTGTCTGGGGAGCAATCATTAGGAGAAATAAAATGGCTGTCGTCCTATTATTACACACAAAACCTGTCCTAATCAGACAACAGGACACATCCTCACCTCCTCTCTACTTCATGTGTCCTCATGAACTCCGTTCCTACAGAGATTCAGCTGAAGATCATATTAAACAGTATTCAGGACCATAATACCTGACAAGCAGAGCAGAGAGGAGGATGATGCAGCTCTTTACCTCAGTGTTCTGAAGTAACTTGTCCTGCTGTGTGATTAGGACAGGTTCTGCGTGCACTAAAAGGACGGGGCCATTTTTTTTCCCTGTGGATTGCTCCCCAGAGAAAACGACCCGTTATAACTAATAAAAGGTTTTTGGGAATATATTTATAATAAAACCGTATTTTTTGCTTTATAAGACGCACCTCATGGTAAGACGCACATAGGTTTTTGAGGTGGAAAATAAGAAAAAAAATATTTTTAACCAAAATGTGTACTTTTGGTGGGTTTTGAACTAATGGTGGTCTGTGGATGACACTATTATGGGGGATCTGTGGATTATGCATTTTTATGGGGGATCTGTGGATTACACACTGTTATGGGGGATCTGGATGACACACTGTTATGGATGACACACTGTTATGGGGAATCTGTGGATGACACACTGTTATGGGGAATCTGTGAATGACACACTGTTACGGGGGAGCTGTGGATGATGCATTGTTATGTGGGATCTGTGGAGAATGCATTGTTATGGGGGATCTGTGGATGGCACTGTTATGCAGGGATCTGCAGATAACACTGTTATGGGGGATCTGTGGATAAAACTGTTATGGGGCATCTGTGGATGACACTGTTATGGAGGATCTGTGGATGACAGTATTATGGAGGATCTGTGGGTGACAGTATTATGGAAGATCTGTGGATGACACTGTTATGGGGGATCTGTGAATGACATTGTTATGGGGGGATCTGTGAATGACACTGTTTATGGGGATCTGTGAATGACACTGTTATGGGGATCTGTGGATGACACACTGTTATGGGGGGATCTGTGGATGACACTGTTATGGAGGATCTGTGGATGACACTGTTATGGAGGATCTGTGGATGACACTGTTATGGAGTTTCTGTGGATGACACTGTTATGGAGGACCTGTGGATGACACTGTTATGGGGGCATCTGTGGATGATGCATTGTTATGGGGGATCTGTGGATGACACTGTTTATAATCCCCATTGTGCCCCCTTCATAGTAATATTGCCCATTGTGCCCCCTTCACAGTAATAATGCCCATTGTGCCCGCTTAATAGTAGTAATAACCAATGTGCCCGCTTAATAGTAGTAATTCACACTGTTCTAGTAATGCCCTCTGTGCCCCCTCCATAGTCGAAATCCCCATTGTGCCCCCTTCACAGTAATAATCCTCATTGTGCCCCCTTCATAGCAATACTCCCTATTGTGCCCCCTTTATAGTAATAATGCCCACTGTGCCCCCTTCACAGTAATAATGCCCATTGTGCCCCCTTAATAGTAGTATTGGCCACTGTGCTAGATATGCCCTCTGTGCCCCCTCCATAGTAGAAACCCGATTGTGCCCCCTTCACAGTAATAATGCCCACTATGCCCCTTTCACAGTAACAATGCCCTCTGTGCCCCCTTCATTGTAGTAATGACCTCTGGTTCTCTTCCCCCTCCATAATAGAAATC
This sequence comes from Bufotes viridis, assembly GCA_033119425.1. Classification (NCBI taxonomy): domain Eukaryota; kingdom Metazoa; phylum Chordata; class Amphibia; order Anura; family Bufonidae; genus Bufotes; species Bufotes viridis. The sequence goes on from CM065592.1 coordinate 164,483,092, forward strand.
CCCATTGTGCCCCCTTCACATTAGTAATGCCCTCTGTGCCCCCTCCATAGTAATAATGTCCTCTGTTCCCCCTCCACAGTAATAATGTCCTCTATGCCCCCTCCTTAGTAATAAAGTCTTCTGTGCCCTATCCATAGTAATATAGATCTCTGTGCCCCCTCTGTATTACAATAAAAAACAAACAAAAAAACATTAACTTCTCACCTTGTCCCGTTCCTGAAGCTCACATACCTCTCTTCAATGCAGGCACAGATCACTCTGCAGCACTGTGTGGGCGGAGCTTATGCAAATTTCCAGGCTGCAGGCTCCACTCACACATTCTGGCAGCGCGATCCCTGCCTGCAGGCCGAATGGTGGAGCGTGGAGAAGTCTTCCTGCTTCACCATTCAGAGAGCCACCGGCCTGAAGGAGGGGAGGAGCATGTGGAGCTGAGCGGAGAGTGACCAGACCCAGCTCCCTGCACTCCAGCAATGAGCGCTTCCATCTGTTCTGATGGAAGGGCTCATTGCCTCTGGCACCCCCCTGAGAGCGGGAACCGGGGGCAGACCCCCCCCCCCCCCCCCAGTACACCACTGGCCCCAGGAGTTCTTTGTTAAGATGGATGCGCGGGCTGGCTGGAGCGCAGTAATTGAATCCGCCAACCCACCTGTGGTGCGGACTTGTTAAGGAAGCGCAGGCTTGCGGCAGAAGCCTTCAGTGAAGCCGCCAGCCCGCCCAACAGTTCAATGGCAGTCTCAGGAGCTGTTAGTGAGAGCTCCTGAGCCACTTTATTTGAGTTGCATTCGTTTTATAAGACGCAGTGACTTTTTCTCTCCACTCTGGAGGGAAAAAATTGTGTGTCTTATAAAACGAAAAAAAAAAAAATGTAATATTTACATATTTTAGTTTTCTTAATTCCTGAAGAATCCCCTTTATTTGAGGCCTGGAACAGATTCATCACTCTATTGGTAATTCACTTTGATTCACAAGTCAATATAAGTTTAGATTACACAATAGAACCTACATTTGTTAGAATAGCTAAATGAATACATATGTTGATATGCAGTACTGGGGCAGGGAGTAGGTGACATAGTAATTTGCCCCCACACTGCCCCCATTGTAGTAATTTGACCGCCCCAAAAAAATTTAAAGCTAATACTCACCTATGTCCAGGCGCTCACTCGCTGCTGGTATGGCCTGGCAGGCACGTGATGGCAGGTGCGCACACGTCACAGAGCTGCATCCCAGCATAGGCGTGCAATGACATCATCACGCTCATCTGCGCCAGGATTTTACTACCGCATAGTAGGTAGAAGCCTATGCCGGTGATCGGCGGAGGGGAAGGGAACTATTCGCTCCCATGCCCTGCCACAGTATGTGGGCATTTGGGTCATCGTTGGGCCTCCCAGAAATGCCGGGCCCGGGGCTGCTGACCCAAGTGCCCCTATTATAATCTAATCTGGAGTGCCGAAGGTTGCTAATCGCTCCTATAGTGCATAGTATTTTGTCAGTGCAATACTGATATTGACCAGCAGGCTGGGCCATAGAGGCGCAGCCTGCTCGGGAACATTGGAGTCAGGGTTGGGGCCTATACTAGGCCCAGTCCTGCATATACACAAATTGGCAGCTTGAGATCTCATCTTCGAGATGCCGATGGGAGACAGGAGCCCCCACACAGCCTCCATATAGTAATTTGCCCCCACATAGCCCCCATATAGTAATCTGGACCCACCCTCTGTTACCGCTTATGTGTAGTGGGCACCAATGCACACGGCATGTAAGGGGTTTAACGAACTAGATCAGCACACTTGCATGTCCGAGCCATTAGAACAGGAGTATGGCTGTTAATATTTTTTAATAATTTTGGTATTTATTTTGAATTTCCATGTCAAAACAGTCTTAAAATCCTGCAGTTTTTGTACTGGTCACTAAATGTAATAGTAGACACCATTTCTTAGGCTACATGCACACGACCGTATGTGTTTTGCGGTCTGAAAATTGCAGATCCGCAAAAAAAAACGGATGACATCTGTATGCCATGCGTTTTTTTTGCAGATCCATTGTAACAATGCCTATCCTTGTCCGCAAAACGGTCAAGAATAGGACATGTATTTTTCCGCAAAAAAAACTGAACGGACACGGAAACAAAATACAAAATGTGTGTATGTAGCCTGTGCATGTAGATAAATTCAGTTGCTTGGACATTTTTTGGAAATGCACACTCCTGTCACAGCTGACAATGCTTATCACAGCAAAAACCAAGCCATGAGGAGAAAAGAACTGCCTGTACAGATGTTGAGCCACAGATCTTGAGAAGGGTACAAAAAATTCTGCTGCACTTAAAGTTCCCAAGAGCACAGAGGCCTCCATAATTTTTAAATGGAAAAAAGTTTTAAACAACTAGGACTCTTCCTAGAGCTGGCCACCCCACCAAGCTCGGTAATTGTGAAGAAGAACCTTGGGAAGGGAGGTGACCAAGAACCCAATGGCCACACTAGCTGAGCTCCAAAGATCCTGAGTGCATATAAGAGAAAGTTCCATTCCACCAGCCTGGGCTTTATGGCCAGAAAGGAGCTTCTCCACAGTAAAAGACACATGAAAGTTTGCAAAAAAAGCACCTAAAGGATTCTCAGACTGTGAGAAACAAGATTTTCTGCTCTGATGAAACCAAGATTGAACTTTTTTTGCCTCAATACTAAGAGTAATGTTTGAGGAAACCAGGCACTGTTCAATACCATCTCTACACATTGTAGTGACAGCATCATGCTGGGGGTGGTGCCTTTTGGCGGCTGGGCCTGCGAGACTGGTCAGAGTTAAAGGAAAGCTGAATGGAGCAAAGCACAGAAATAGTCTTAATGAAAACCTGATACTCTGGGCTTTAAACTTGGCCAAAGGTTAACCTGCTAACACACAATGACCCTATGCACACAGCCAAGACAACACAGGAGTTGCTTAGGGACTACTCTGTGAATGTACTTGAGTGGCTAGGCCAGAGCCCTGACTTGAAACCAATTGAACATCTCTGGAGAGAACTGAAAATAGCTGTCCACCGATGGCCCCCATCCAACCTGACAAGGTGTGAGGTATTTATAGAAATCCTCATATCCAGGTGTGCAAACCTTGTGGCATTAAACTCAAGAAGACTAGAGGCTGTAATGGCTGCCAAAGGTGGTTCAACTAGCTACTGAGTAAAGGGTCTACTTAAAGAGGTTGTCCGGTCCCAAAATCAAAATTCTTTTTATGTGCTCCTAACACCCCTCACCATGCATACATATGCCTCCAATGCCTGTTTTTCATGTCCGAGCTTTCCTTTCTCCCTGGAAGACATCAGATTATCCTGGCAAATCTGTTTACTTCTCACTCAGTGTCTAAATCTCATTATTGACCATCCATAGGCTCTTCCCTCACCATCTCCAGACTGTAATAAACAGCTGGAAGCAGCAAGCACACCCAAACACATCTGTATGTAATCATATCCTGTGTGATACAGCCTGCTGAGCTGTGTATCTAAACTCATCACTGACTGTCCACAGGCTCTTCCCTCACCATCTCCAGAGTGTAATAAACAGCTGGAATCTGCAAGCACGTCCAAACACATCTGTATCTAATCCTAACATGTATGTGTGCCTGATACAGAGCCTGTTGTGTGAGATACTGCCTGCTGAAGTGTGTATCTAATCCCATCTTCTATGATACAGCCAACTGATCTGTGTATCTAATTCCATTTTGTATCATACAACCTGCTGAGCTGTGTATCTAAACCTTTATGCACACAACCATATCCATTTTGCGATCCACATTTTTTGCAGTCCCATTGAGTTCTATGAATTTGAGGACCTCATTATGAGGACCAGAATAGGACACTATATGGAAAGTACACTCATGAAGTCCCTGTACTTTTCACATCCGTATGTCAGTTCTGTGAAAGATAAAACATGTCCTATTTTGGTCCTCAAAATGCAGATCGAACCCCATAGAACTTAATGGGACTGCAAAAAAATGTGAATCACACATGGACAGCATCCTTATTTAGTTGATCCGCGACTGCATACCGCAAAACGGACACGGTTGTGTGCCTGAGCCCTATTACTCATACTGAGCGCCCATAACAGCTACATGCACGACGCTCAGATAACAGTAACATCAACAGTGCTCCTATAACAGTGACATCAACAGCGCTCCCATAACAGTGACATCCACAGTGCCTCTATAACAGTGACCTACAGAGCACCCCCATAACAGTGACATCCACAGTTCCCCCATAACAATGACATCTAGAGTGCCCTATAACAGTGACATCAACAGTGCTCCCATAACAGTGACATCCACAGTGTCCCCATAACAATGACATCTAGAGTGCCCCATAACAGTGACATCCACAGTGCCCTCATAAGAATGACATCTAGAGTGCCCCATAACAGTGACATCCACAGTTCCCCCATAACAATGACATCTAGAGTGCCCTATAACAGTGACATCAACAGTGCTCCCATAACAGTGACATCCACAGTGTCCCCATAACAATGACATCTAGAGTGCCCCATAACAGTGACATCCACAGTTCCCCCATAACAATGACATCTAGAGTGCCCTATGACAGTGACATCAACAGTGCTCCCATAACAGTGACATCAACAGTGCTCCCATAACAGTGACATCCACAGTGTCCCCATAACAATGACATCTAGAGTGCCCCATAACAGTGACATCCACAGTGCCCCATGTGCCATCCACAATGCCCCAAGTGACATCTAGTGCCATCCACAGTGCCCCATGTGACATCCAGTGTACCATCCACAGTGGCCCATGTGCCATTCAGTTCCCCCATATGCCATCCAGTGTGCCCCATATGTCATCCACTGTGCCCCATGTGCCATCCACAGTGCCTAAGTGACATCTAGTGCCCCCAAGTTCCATCCACATTGCCCCAATGTGCCATCCACAGTTCTCCAGTGACATCCAGTGCCCCCATGTGCGATCAATAATGCTCCCATGTGCCATCCAGTGCCCCATATGCCATCCATTGCCCCCATATGCCATCAATAATGCTCCGCTTGCCATCCAGTGCCCCATGTGCCATCCAGTGCCCCCACATGCCACCTAGTGTGCCCCATATGTCATCCACTGTGCCCTATGTGCCATCCACAGTGCCCCCCCATGTGCCAGTCAGTGCCCCCCAGTGAGATCCACCGCATAGCGATCAGCCACTGTGGCTGATTGCTATGCTGTCACTCCTCCACAGCGCTTATATCGTGCTGTGCAGGAGTCAGTACAGGCTTCACATAGAAGCCTGTACACTGCAGAGAGCAGCCTAGCATTCAGCATTGTCCCGCTCCTGAAGCTTACATACCTCTCTTCCCTACAGACACAGATCGCTGTGCAGCACTGTGTTGGCGGAGCTTATGCAGATTTCCAGGCTGCAGGCTCCGCCCACACAGGCCGGCAGCGCTGAATGGTGGAGCGGGGAGAAGTCTTCCTGCTTCACCATTCTGTGCGCCGCCGATCTGAGCGGTGAGAGACAGGACCCAGCTCCCTGCGCTCCAGCAATGAGTGTTTCCGAGAGCAGACACCCAGGGCGGACCGCCCACCACGCCACCCCCTTAGTACACCACTGCCCTTACCCTGCAGTACATATTAGGAAAGGGATTTTTATCATTCATAACTTCCACTTAAAAAACAAGATATATACATTTCTATTTGTATATTCCCTGCATAAATATACCATTATACTGTAGTGAATGTGTTTAAGTAAGCTGCAAACACACATCACAAACCAGTTCAGTAACTAACTCTAGCTCCATCTGCAGGCCATTTAGTATAATGCAAGATTCTCAGTAGACATTACTTTTATCTGACAACTGCATAAGGATCTATTTTCCTTTAACAACAAAATTTGATAGGAAATATATTAATATTTATTAGCTTATTACTAGTACTATACTTGTATTGTAAGCTCCTTACAATCAATTTCTAGATAAAATATGGGTTTTATTCGTTTTACTAGATGTGTCTCATTTACTTAAATAATTAAGAAATGTTTCAGATAAAATAATACAGCTACAGTGTAATAATATTAACCCTTTCATGACCCAGTGATTTTCCTTTTTTTTTCTTTTTTCTTTTTCTTTTTTACTCTCAGTCCTCAAAAAGCCATAATTTTTTTTATTTTTCTGTTCACATAGTTGTATGGTGGCTTGTTTTTTGCAGGACAAGATGCCTTTTCATAATTCCACAACAGTTTTTGGGGTTTTGATTTTACGGTGTTCCCTATGCCATAAAACCAACCAGTTACTTTCATTCTCCTGGTCAGTATGAATCTGGCAATACTACATATATTTTTTTTTCTTTTTTAATTGCGGTTTTATACAAAAAAAAAAAGTAAAAACCTTGAAGAAAATACAGTTTTTTCATTTAGTCTTCATATTCTGACCCCAATAACTTTTTTGTATTTATGTGTGGGGTACTGTGTGAAGATTCATTTTTTGCATTTGATGTCATTTTGGGGTGTGTACGAATTCTTGATCACTTTTTATTTAATTAGATAAGTCAACCATTTTGACTTTTTTTCCATTTTGCCGTTTTCCGTGTGGGATAAAAAAATTTTTATTTTAATAGTAAGGGCATTTTTGCATGCTGGGGTATCTATATATATACACAATTTCAGACTTTTTAGTGCCACTTTTCTGGCACACAATAAATGATTAATTCTCCCCCATGTGTCAATCTGGGTCTGAAATGAATAGCACTACAGCTAAATTGTTTATAGCATCATGGCTCTCCCAAATAAAAAATTTCCAACAACAAACAAATCATGATAAAGGGGTTGTCGCCCCCCAATACTTAGAAATAAAAATTGTACCCCCTCACAGTAGTATTGCTATTGTCCTCTTTGTACAATCTTCACAGTAGTTTTGTGTAGATATGTGCCCCCTCACTGTAGTCATGCCCATATTGTGCCCCCTCGGGGTAGCTATGCCCTCAATGACAACTTTGACAGTAGTTATTCCCACATTGTGCCCCCTTAAGGTACTTATCCCTTGATTGTGCCCCCTTCACAGTAGTTATGCCCTCATTGTGACCCCCTCACAGTAGTAATGCCCTCTTTGTGCCCCATACATAGTAGTAATGCCCTATCTCTGCCCCTTCATAGTTGTAATGCCCTCACTGTGCCCCCATAATAGTAATAATGCAATCTGTGCCCCTTCACAGTAATAATTCCCACTTACTGCCCCATAACAGTTATGACCACCCACTTCACAGGAGTAATGCTTTCTGTGCCCCCTTCACAGTATTAATGCCCTCTGTGCCACCTTCATAGTAATAATGCCCATTGTGGCCCCTCCATAATACTAATGCCCATAGTGCCTCCTTCATAGTAGTAATGCCCATTGTGCCCCTTTCACAGTAGTAATGCCAATTGTGCCACCCTAATAGTAGTAATGCCCTCTGTGCCCCTTTGTAGTAGTATTGCCCTCTGTGCCCCCTTTGTAGTAGTATTGCCCTCTGTGCCCCCTTTGTAGTAGTAATGTCCTCTGTGCTCCCTTTGTAGTAGTAATGCCCTCTGTGCCCCATTTGTAGTAATATTGCCCTCTGTACCCCCTCCATGGTAGAAATGCCCTCTGTGCCCCCTTTATTGCTTTTATTGTATAAATGCCCATGGTAGAAATGCCCTCTGTGCCCCTTTATGGTAGAAATGCCCTCTGTGCCCCCTTCATGGCAGAAATGCCCTCTGTGCCCTCTCCATGGTAGAAATGCCCTCTGTTAAAAAAAAAACACAAAACACACAGTACCTACTCACCTTGTCCTGTTCCTGAAGCTCACAGTCCTCTCTCCCCTGTAGGCACAGATCACACTGCAGCATTGTGTGGGCGGAGCTTATGCAGATTCTCCCACATCGGCCGGCAGCGCAATCTGTGCCTGCATGCTGAATGATGGAGCAGGGAGAAACCTTCATGCTTCACCATTCAGTGGGGGAGAGCTGCCGTCCTGTCATTCAGCTCCCTGCCCTCCAGCTCCCTGCCCTCCAGCAATGAGCACTTCCGTCTGTATTGATGGAAGCGCTCATTGCTTCTAGGCTTGGGCTCTGGCACCCCTCCCCCCTTCACCGCCACCCACACCCCTCCCCATTACAGTCTATGCATTCTCCCATGGTCCAGGTCACCAGAGAGGCTTTTTTCTATAAAATGCAAGCACGGGCACCGCTGATGAATAGCAGAGTGGTCGTAACCATGGGAACGAGTAATGTATAATGTGATGGAAAAATTAATGATGCCAGCAAAGGAGGAAATATGGACAATCACAACATGTTAATAAGTGTCTATACATGATAAATGCCATTTGCTGAAGTGAGACACCCCCTTTAACATGACAAACCTCTATGCTATCAAGTAGAAATTGGCATGTGGTGTGTATTTCCAATCCACAGCATGTCAATTAAATGTGTTCTCCGTGCTGTTTCCTGAACATGATGATGGGGGTGGCCATCTTGCCTGAGCTGTTCTTAACAGCATTTAGAAAGCATTAAGTAGATTGCCTTACGGCAGCCCCATGGGTCATTGGCACAATGGTCAGGAGGGGACTTCAATGACTTCTATGGGAGAGTCTCTTAGGCATGCTCTGTGACCTGTGCAGAGGTCATTGTACAAGGAAAGAATTGATTTGACAACTACCTATTGTGAATGGAGGATCCTGTCTTATGTTATTCTAAGCCTGTAATGATATCACCTCTGTGTTTAGATAAGCAGTTAACTGCAGTTAAGTGATCTGTACAGACCAAGAAGTGACACCTATTGTGGCCAGTTCGAAAACTGCAGGATTTTATGTTTTTTGTTTAAATATAGATTGTGACATGGAAAATTAAAAATATTATAAAAAATTCTTTAAAACTATGTTAAACGTAAAAACATAGTTGAAAGAAAAGGTCACTTTATTTCTTTTAAAGCTACATGTAATTGGGGGGTAATGAATGTGTCTATTTTTGACAGATATGGTCTTTGTTTTTGCTATTGTACTTGTTTTTTGTTTTTTTTTAGGATTATTGAGCATTTGTTCTATGAAAAATAGTAAAGGAAATACCGGTTTTCAAGTTGAAAATCTATCTGGTCATGTAATACAAAAACAACCACAGCAGGAGGGAAGCTCATGCATACCTCCCAACTTTTTGGACGATCAAAGAGGAACGTTTTTGGTTCATTGTTTGAAATTTTTCCTGCATATTTATTCACATCAATAGTTTTCCTACACAATAGTGCAAAAGTTATCTGAATATAGAAATTTCTAAAATCCAAATTGCATCAAATAATATTTTTACACAAAGGTCATTTCAACCACAAAAATCCCTTTAGGGGTTTCAACCAAATTTATTTACACATAAAACTTCACCTTTATTATTTCAATTCAGACCCCATGAGACAAAAACCCAATATAAATACAGGGTCAGTGTTGACATACAACGTATTTTCCTTATTTGAATGCACCAATTTATTTTGGTATTCACTCCACGGTGTTTAGTGGTCTGAGATATAATTTTTACGCTCAATGTCTCTATATATGTATTCAGTGGATTTTTGGGAGACTCAAAAATCCACTGGGCAGACTCTAATATACACAAGGCAGGCTCTAATATACTAATAGGAACCAGATAAACACTTTATGGATCAATATTGTAAATGTAATAATGCAAATATATCCCTCAGATCTAAAAGAGGCATTTAGGGAGCAAAGAGGGACTTGGGTCAAAAATAGGGATTGTCCCTCCAAGAAAGGGAAATTTGGGAGGTCTGCTGATGACATAACTAATTCTAACGTTTTCCATGGGGTTATTTTTGTGTCTAGTGGCATCAGTTGTGCTACAAGACATCCCCCAGAGCTGGACAAATAAAAGATGCATATAGTAGAGCATTCATTTTTTACCATTTTGGTCCAGCCCAAGCTAAACAGAACTGATCAAATATAATTGAATATGTGAATGAGCCCTTACCAGAGACAGCAGCCACAGTCTGAGCTCTCCAGGGTCTAGCAGCTGTGAAACATGACAGATGTCACATAGAGGACATGATCTTTGGGTCCAATAAAGCCAGCAGCTTAGAGCACATTGTAAAAAAAGAATAAGGCAAAAAGTGTATAAAACATAGAAATTGTGTAGAAAAAAAAGATAAAAAAAAACTCTACTTTTCTCTCCTGACTGAGTATTTAGTATTTTACTAGGCAGGGACCAGGCATGAGCCACATGCTATCTTGGACAGGCCCACAGGGGAACAGGTGAATCTCCCGGTGGGTCCCTGAGCAAGGGGGGCCCCTAATACCCCACCTCCTGCACAAGTGGCACATGGCACAGTACACTAACTGCACTGCATACGGAAAGCAGTACAGCATCTCAATCAGTCTATGTGATCATAGAAAACTGGGTAGATTATTTAACAAAGCACCTAGTTTATCGTTATAGATGCATCAGGTGGCTAAGGAACTTCTAGGTACACAGTCAGGCTAGCCTGCAGTGGCATACATAGATAAGTAAGGGCCCCATAGGAAGAAATCAACCCAGGCCCCCCACACAGAACAGAAGGGTTTCTGCCTAAACCCCTTTCAATGACCCTTGGGCCATGTTTTTCACTTCCTCATTTGCTAAAAGTTGTTCCTTTTGAGCAGGCATGCCCAATCTGTGGCCCGACAGCTGTTGCAAAACTACAACTCCCAGCATAACTGGATAGAGTACAGCTATTGGGGCATGCTGGGAGTTGTAGTTTTGCAACGGCTGGAGGTCCTGACCAAGTCCTGACCAAGTTTTCACCCCAGTAAAAGAGGGGACAATCCCAACTTGGTCCCTCTTGCCCTGGGCCCCATAGCAGTCACATAGTCTGCCCCTGCTAGCCTGTATCCTCTTTCCCCAGGGACCTTCCCTCTCCAAGGCACTGCGGGGCCCCCATAATCAATCATACTGTAGCATAGTGTGAGAGCAGATTTGCATGTTGCTATACAGTGGGCCCCTAGAATGAATGTTACTGGTGGGCCCTAGACATCCAGGCCAACACTGCTGCCGGGAGAGGGATACCAAGAGATGTGGGCATTCCAGTAGCCATAACTGCACCTATATATGTTTTATAACATGTCTTATTTATATTTTATAAAATCTTTTTGCCCGACAAAGGGGGAGATTTATCAAAACTGGTGTCAAGGAAAACTGGCTTAGTTGCCAATGGCAACCAATCAGATTCAACCTTTCATTTTCCATAGGAGCTCTAAAATATGAGAGGTGGAATCTAATTGGTTGCTATTGGCAACAAAGCCAGTTCTACTTTACACCAGTTTGGATAAATCTCCCCCAAACTCTTTTTAAGGACTCATGCACACAAACGTTTATTTTTTTCCGTTTACATTCCGTCTGCCTTCCGTTTCCGTATTTCCGCTTTTCCGTTCCGTTCAAAGATAGAACATGTCCTATTATTGTCCGCATAACGGACAAGGACAGCACTGTTCTATCAGGGGCCAACTGTTCCGTTCCGCAAAAAACGGAATGTACACGGACGTCATCTGTATTTTTGCAGATTCGTTATTTGCGCACCGCAAAATACTGAAAAAACCATACAGTCGTGTGCAATAGGTCTAAGTCTGAAAAAATATATCACCTACAAAACCACATAGGAAAACAACTAAAATACTGACTCCTTATGCAAACCTTGTGTTAATTCACATGAAATTAGCAGCGATGATGAACTATCAGTGATTGGAAAGCAGAACCATTTGATGTGCATATAATGAGTTAAGTGCTGGAATGTGCCGGCGATGAGGAAGGATCGGTTTATGTTCAGTGGGAGTGCTGTACTGTAACTCTAGACATCTCTGCCACAGTCAGGTCACAAGTGATTGCAGATTACTCTATCCACACCTTGAAAGTAAATGAGAAAGGGGTTTGCCAAATCCAACAAAACATATTGTCTGCCAGGGAGATGTGGGTATTTCTAAAAATAACAATAAAAGATATATTAATGATCCATCCAGCTTCAATGAATACAACCTGGGCAACCCTCATGGACAAATTAGACCCAATCACCAGAAAAAGAAGCTATTTTTAGTATAATGCAAAAGGCAAAAATTATATGTAGATCCCTCTTTGATAGAAATGATAACCAACCTAAATGAGGCACTACCTATATTCACCACAATATGCAATTTGTGTTCTCTATGCTGCACGGTGGCTCAGTGGTTAGCACTGGTGCTTTTCTGAGCTGGGGTACTAAGTTCAAGTGTGACCATGGAAAACATCTGAATGGAGTTTGTATGTACTCCCTGTGTTTGCTCCAGGTACTCCAGTTTCCTCCTAAACGCCAAAAACACACAGATAGGGAATTTAGATTGTGAGTCCTACTGGGTACAGCAAGTGATGGTAAAGTGCTACAGAATAAGTGCAAAAATAAAAAATAAATTACCGTATTTTTCGCCCTATAAGACGCATCTGCCCATAAGACACACCCAGGTTTTTGAGGAGAAAAAAAATATATATATTTTGAACCAAAATGTGTGCTTTTGGTGGGTTTTGAACTAATGGTGGTCTGTGGATGACACTGTTATGGGGGATCTGTAGATGGCACACTGTTATGGGGAATATGTGGGTGACACTGTTATGGGGGATCTGCGGGGGACACTGTTATGGGAGATCTGTAGACTGTGCCCTCCCTCCCGGTCTACCTTCTCTCTGCTACCGATTGTAAGTACAATAATACAACTGAGGATTACTAAGGATTTTTACTTAATAACAGTGGCTACAATTATAGTAAGCTTATATACAGTGAGCTGGGCCGTGTAGCAGAATACAGTCACTGCACGAGCCCCGCTGTCATGCCGGCCCCCAGCCCCTCCTCCCTCTTAGCCGATACACCCGCCGCACGGCATCGCGGCAGGTGTATCATTATAACTTCAGCAAAAATGCAGCATTCGCCCCATAAGACGCACTGCTATTCCCCCCCCCCCCCCCACCTTTGGGGGGAAAAAGTGCATCTTATAGGGTGAAAAATGCCTGCATTATAAAGGGAATGCCCACTGTGACCATACAAATTTAGAAACTTAGTAAAATAAGCTCCTGAACAGTGAAATTGCAACACCAAGATGGAAAAGATGTGGAATTATGGAAATCACAGGCTCAATAGACATGTTAATGATATGCAAGTGATAAAAATGAATATAAAATATTCGAAGCATCTCGATTTATTCATATCGAGTATCAGTGCCATGCACAAAAATACATGCAATGTCATGCTATCAATGAGGTTAATAATGGTTTGTCTGAGGAATGTTCAGCCACGCTGAATGCACTTGGGCAGGTAAATCATCAAGATCCACTGCTGGCAGCAAACTTTGCAAGTGCCAACCAATGGCATCCCAGATGTGTTAGATGGGAGACAAGTCCAGAGGCAGTGCTGGCCATGGTGGCACTTTTAGGCCATGCAGACCGTTCACAGTAGCACAAACATCATGTGACCTCGCGTTTCCCTGGGACACTTTGGAGAAATGGTCGTACCGCTGGTTACATGCCTAAATTAATATAACACCAAGCTGTTAGTGTACCTGAAATGAAGATTAGAGGGGTCCAGCTACCATACATTATGCCACCCCACAGCAGGATCGGTGTGAGGTTCTCTTGTGAAGGCCTTTTCATGGCATTGCCAACATGGTCTAAAGACCAGTCTCCAGCTTTCATTGCATCCAAGACAAAATCTTGACTTATCTCAACGTATAGATCTCTGTTCCAGCCTCCACTGTCATCTCGCTGTGCACCATGATGCCTCCAAGAGCAGTGGTGTGAGGTCAATGGAAAACGTGGACATCTGTCTTGAGCTAGAATTCTGGCTTATAGCCTAATTTTGTGCACTGCTGCTACCCTAGACTTGGGATATGGCATCTAATTTAATTTGCAGTACAGAATAAATCAAAATATGTGCTATTCTTATCAGATGGTGCAGAGTTTCACCTCTCTGTCATTCCAGTTCGTTGTTGTTCTCCCACCCACTGGAACAAGCAACATTAAATAATGCTGACATCTTGACCTAGGCTTCTAACAATCTACCAGAGTGATAAACCAAGGTCTCTCAGTTCAAGAAATTTCACTTTCAGTTTGCGACAATTGGCGATAACTGGCATGTCGACAACCAGGAGGAATCGTACAATCACCCCCACATGAATTTATCCAATTTTTGAGGATTCATGTCGCTATAAAAACTTTGCTTTCAATCTAGCTTTTATGCCCCTCCTACATGCCACAGATTGGAGCTAGGTGCTTGAAAATTTGATCACCTGCAAATCTTAGAAACATTTGCTACTTCCTCAATTTGCATAACCCTACGGATTTACTGTATATTGTATTTTACAATATTTATCTTGTACTGATCCTGAGTAACAGCCTATATTACAACCCAGAACTGCATTCGGAATTCTGCAAGATTCAGTACTGAAATTTTCCATTATTCCTTATTGGCTCAATGTCTCTACTGAGGCCAATGGACGGACACAAAGCTGAAGGTAGTATTTCAGTTAACCTGAAATGTATGATCCATTAGCATGCAGGGGTATGCTGTGTTGCAGCCACCCCATGGAAACCAAGTCTAAAGCCAATGACTTTGATTATCTTATTATAATGGCACCTGTCAAGGGTTGAGATATATTAGGCAACAAGACAGCAGTCTGGTTTTGAAGTTGATGTGTTGGAAGTAAAAAATTGGGAATGTAAGGATTTGAATGGCTTTGACTTGGGCCAACTTGTAATGGCCAGATCAGAGCATCTCCAAAATGTAAAATCTTGGTGTATGCACACATTATGCAGTGGTAGTCCTACCAATAGTGGTCCACAGAAGGACAACCAGTGAACCAGGAACAAGGTCATGGACACCAAAGACTTACTGATGCACTTTGGGTGCTATGGCTAGCCTGTGTTGTCCAATCCAACAGAAAAGCTAGTGCAGCACAAACAGCAGAAAATGTTAATGTGGGCTATAATAAAAGACATAGCCAGGAGCTTATGAATATGAAGACAGTGGAGATTGTGTGTTGTATTAAGTGGACTTCAATGCTTTTAAAAAATGAAAGGGGCAATATAAGTAGGTCATATATAAGTTATATTGCTTAGGGTATCTGTCAACAGTTTATGCTGCCCACAGATAAATTGCATTTCATTGTCAGGTTGTCAGACAGTAAAACTTGATGACTTCAGTTTTGTTGACTTCAGTTTACATCCTATTTATATCCAGTAAGACAGCACTGAGAAACTGTTCTCACCTCACATTTTTTGCAGTGTGAGCAGTGATGTACCTACCATAGTGACAGACCAAATGATTGGCATGAGTCCCGGTGGAGGAGAGCCCGGCGCTGAGCTCTTTCTTCTGCTCTCTACACAGATTTATGGCATTTTCCTGCAAACCACCACTAGGGGGAGCTCAGTGCAAATAAATTAGTTAACCTGTAGGATCCCAGTGCCGTACATGTATAGAGCTGCAAACGTGACTTGAGTCCCAGCGCTGTACATGTACGGCGCTCTGATTGGACGGGCTCAGGAGCTGCACCTACTCGATCAGCAGCAGGGGTCCTGCTGTTCCTGACAGCCAAACCCCTGCTGTATATGCCGGCATCAGTGCACATACTGATGCTGGAGTATTAACGCTGACCGGGGCATACACAGGGTTTGTGGAGGGTACAGCTCCCTCCCCATTGGGTCCATGCACTGTGGTGATGGGGAACCGATGGCAGGAACGGCAGCCCGATGCCTAACACAGGCATCGAGCTTGCCTCCTGTAAAGGCCTGTGAGATCCAGCCTCTGGGGTCTCAAAGGCAGACAGGCTGCCGGTGTATTACACTGGTAAAATGCTGACAGTCAATGCATTACAATACACATGTATTGTAACGCACTGCAGAGGGGATCAGACCCCAAAAAGTTGAATTCCCACAGTGGGACAAAAATAAAAAGTAAAAGAAAACAAACAAACACCCCTTTCCCAAAATAAAGACATATAAAAGTGTAAAAAATAGAAAAAAATGAAAAACGAGTGAACGCCGTAAAAAAACAAAAAAACTGTGCCAAAACAGACATTTTTTGGTCACCTTGCCTCACAAAAAGTGTAATACGAAACAATCAAAAAGTCTTATGTACCCCAAAGTGGTACCAAACTGTCACCTCATCCCACAAAAATGAGCCCCAACATAAGACAACCCCCTGACAAGTAAAAAAAATATGGCTTTCAGAAATGGTAACACAATAATAAGATTTTTCATTTCAAAAATGCTTTTACTGTGTAAAACTTAAAAATACAAAATAGACATATTAGGTGTTTCTGCGTCGATATCAATGAAAATATCACCTGATCTACCCCCTCAGGTGAATGCCATAAAAACATAAAATAAAAACTGTGCCAAAACAGCCATTTTTGGGTGACCTTGTCCCAAAAGGTGTAATATTGATCTATCAAAAAATAAGTACCCAAAAATAATACCACAAAAATAATATCACAGAAAATGAGCCCCTCAACAAGATGAACTGAAATACATTTTAAAAAGTAGATATATTAGGTATCGCTTCATCTGTAACAATCTGCTCTGTAGAAATATCACATGATCTACTCCCTCAGATGAACGCCGTTAAGAAAAAAGAAAAAAAACTGTGTGAAACAGCCATTTTTGGTCACCATTGCCCCAAAAAATTGTAATATTGAATGATCAATTGGTTCCCAAAAATAGAGGCAATAAAAACGTCTACTCTTCCCGCAAAAAAATGAGCCCCTAGACAAAACGATTGGCAAAAAATTAAAAAAAAATATGGCTTTCAGAAAATGGAGACACAAAAACATGATTTTCTTTTTCAAAAATGCTTTATAAACAGAAACAAAAAAATTAAAATAGGCATGTTTGGTATCGTCGCATCTGTAACGACCTGCTCTATAAAAATAATACACAATCTATCCTGTTTGGTTGAATACCGTAACAAGCAAAAACAGCCATTTCTGGTTACCTTGCCTCACAAAATGAATAATATTGAGCTATCAAAAATCATGTGTACCTCAGAATAGTACCAATAAAATTGTCTCCTTATACTGTAGTTTCCAAAATGGGGTCACTTTTTTGGAGTTTCTTCTGTAGGGGTGCATCAGGGGGTCTTCAAATGCGACATGGCAACTCAAAATTATCCCGAAAACCATATGGTGCTGTTTCCCTTTTGAGCCCTGTTGTGTGCCCATACAGGAGTTTACGATCATATATGGGATGTTTCTTTAAGGGTCCTTTCACACTTGCGTTCTGAGGATCCGCCGGATCCGTCAGAACGCAAGTCGCCTGAAGCATTAGAAGACTGATCAGGATCCTGATCAGTCTTCGAAATGCTTTCATGTTATTATGGCAGCCAGGACGCTATTAAAGTCCTGGTTGCCATAGTAGTAGTGGGGAGCGGGGGAGCGGTATACTTACAGTACGTGCCGCTCCCGGGGTGCTCCAGAATGACGTCAGAGCACCCCACGCGCATGGATCACGCGATCCATGCGTGTAGGGTGCCCTGACATCACTCTGGAGCGCCCCGGGAGCCGCACGGATGGTAAGTATACTGCTCCCCTGCCCCCCACTACATTTTACCATGGCAACCAGGACTTTAGCGTCCTGGCTGCCATGGTAACCATTGAGAAAAAGCTAAACGTCGGATCCAGCGATACGCCGAAACGATGTTTAGCTTAAGGCCGGATCCGGATTAATGCCTTTCAATGGGCATTAATTCCGGATCTGGCCTTGCGGCAAGTGTTCCGGATTTTTGGACGGAACAAAAAGCGCAGCATGCTGCGGTATTTGCTGCATCCAAAAAACGTTCGGGTCCTGAACTGAAGACATCCTGATGCATCCTGAACGGATTTCTCTCCATTCAGAATGCATGGGGATGATCCTGATCAGGATTTTTCCGGCATAGAGACCCGACGACGGATCTCTATGCCGGAAAACCAAAACGCCAGTGTGAAAGGACCCTAAGCTGCAGAATCAGAGTAATAAATATTGAGTTTTGCTGTGTTACAGGAAAAGTGGATTAAAATGAAAAATGGGAAATTTCACTTTCATTTTCCTTTAATTCTTGTGGAACACCTAAAGGATTAACAAAGTTTGTAAAATTTTGAATAACTTGAGGAGTGTGGTTCCTAAAATGGGATCCTTTATGGGGGGTTTTACTATGTAAGCCCCACAAAGTGACTTCATAACTGAACTGGTCCTTAAAAAAGTGGGTTTTGTAAATTTTCTTAAAAATTTTAAGAATTCCTTCTAAAATTCTAAGCCTTCTAACGTCCTAAAAAATACAATGACATTTTAAATATGATACAAACATAAAGTAGACATTTGGAGAATGTAAAGTAATAACTATTTTATGAGGTATCACTATCTGCCTTAAAAGCAGAAAAATTCAAATTTTGAAAATTGCTAATGTTTCCAAATTTTGAGTACATTTTTGATTTTTTTTTTTATAAATAAAGGTAAAACATATTGACTCAAATTGATCACTAACATGAAGTACAATGTGTCACAAGAAAACAATATCAGAATGGCTTGGATAAGGCCTCTTGCACACGACAGTATTTTGCGGACGGTATATTGGCAGTTTTTTCAGTTCAGTATACTGACAGTATACTGAACTGAACCATTCACTTCAATGGGACCGCAAAAAATACTGAAGTGTCTCCGTATGCCTTCCGTTTCCGTTTTCCCGTTTTTCCGTTCCATTTAAATATAGAACATGTCCTATTCTTGTCCGCAAATCACGTTCAGTGGCTCCATTCAAGTCAATGGGTCCGCAAAAAAAACGGAAAGCGTCCGTATGTCTTCCGTATCCGTTCCGTTTTTTGCGGAACCATCTATTGAAAATTTTAAGACCAGTGCATTTTTTTCTATGTTATTACTGTATACTGTATATGCCATACGGAAAAACGGAACGGAAAGACGGAACCGAAACGGAAACACAACGGAAGCAAAAATCGGAAAAATGGATTCGAAAAAAACTGACCGCAAAAGACTGAAAAAGCCATACGGTTGTGTGCAAGAGGCCTAAGGAAAAGCATTCCAGAGTTATTACCACATAAATTGACACATTGTCAAAGTTACAAAAATCGGCCTGGGATTTAAGGTGAAAAGTGGCCCGGTACTAAATCGGTTAAGTTTCACTTAATATCAATGTTTACTAAATAAATCCCTACCTGAGCTCAGACAGTTTTATAATATAGTATATGAAAGGAAGCAGGAGATTTACCCATATATTTATAGCCTGTGGATGCCAGGGATGGCCAACCTGAGGCTCTTCATCTGAACTACAACTTCCCAGCATGCCCAGACTTACTACAGCTATCAGCCTATAGCAGGGCATGGTGGGAGTTGTAATTTTACAACAACTGGAGATCCCTGTTCTATGCTCTGACAGCGCTAGGGAGGGATTCATTTTCATGCATGCACTGTGGTGATGGAACTCAGCGGGCAGGCCATGATCGTGTTGTCAGTGATGACTGACACATTCATTGTGGGTTGTAACTGGGCTAAATTCATATGCACAATGTACAGCATGTGATCCAGAAAGTGCCTGGAGAATTATTTGACTGGGCAGCACCGAGCTGGCCCATTAGGCAAATTTTATAATTATCAATGGAAAAGTTGTTACTTACATTGGGGGGGATTAAATTAAATACTCCTAAAACTATCAATAAATAAAAACGTTTTTTATGTTGACAGCCATGGTTGACCCTGTGTGTTTTTATTAACTGAACATGTTATAAATAATGACTATAAAGTCAGCGACCATTGCCAGATCTCGATTATTACAAGTGATTGCTGGGACTTCCAGAGGCAGGGCACCCCATGATTGTCTATGGACCCTTTTAACACAAAAGCGATTTCCAAAATGAACAGTCTTTAAATCACATGCATGCAAACATATTGTACTTCTACAGTTTCAGTTTGGCATGATGTATCAATGAAGTCGCAATTATGCACTTCTCACTGGGTATCTGAAAGAGATGAGTGAATTTTTTTTTTTATTCTTTTATGGTCCGATTCAAATGTATTGGTCGGAAGACTGGATTTGGGTACAAATAAATTTGTGTATGACACACTGAAGACTCTTTTTTCCTATTGTCTTTCTTTTTTTTCTTTTTTCTTTAGAATTGTTTTCTTATTGTCTCCCTCTCCCCCCTTTCAAGTTCTTTAAAGCAAAGACAGCGTTAGTAATGTCAGAGTGACACTGACATACAGTGCATTCAGAAAGTCTTCAGACTAGTGTTGAGCGAGCATACTCGGCTGAACACCAGTTCAGCTCGAGCATCGCTATGCTCGGCACATGGCGGTATTCAGCCAAATACCGCATGTGCTAAAGTGCAATGCTTGAGTCTCCTCTCCGCACGTTTCTTGGCTGCTGCGCAGTCAATAAACGTGCAGGTAAGTACTGCCCTCACTGTAATTCCGTAGCCATGTTGGTTACTGGCCTTACAGTGATTGGCTGGCCGGAATGCGTCATCGGATGCTATATAGCACCCAATGGCGCGTGTTCGGCTCAGTCTTAAGGCTCATGCACACGACCGTTGCTATTTTGCGTTCCGTTTTTCACAGATCCGTTGTTCAGTATCTGAGGTTTTTTTTCCTCTAATTTAAGTAATCTTCCATTCCGTTATTGCACAAAACATATCCGTATTGTTTCCGTATTGTTTTTTGCGGATCGTATACTGAAACAGTAACTTATTAATCATCAAACACATGAGCAATATGTGCTGGGCATAGCATTTCTACAGTATGGATCCACAAAATACGGATGAAATACGGATGACATACGGATGTGTTCCGTGTGTGTTCCGTATTTTTTACGGACCGATTGACTTGAATGGGGCCTCGGACCGTGATTTGCGGACAATAATAGGACATGCACTACTTTTTTGCGGAACGGCCATGTGGACAAATGGAAATGGAATGTACTTCCAAATATTCTACAGCCCCATTGAAGTGAATGGTTCCGCATATGGTCTGCAAAAAAAAACGGAACGGAAGTGGAAAGAAAATACGGTCGTGTGCATGAGCCCTTAGTCAGGGAGAGCTGTGCATAGGAAGGGACAGACAGTGTAGGGAGTGATATTGGACTATTTCACCTGTTTTGATCCATGCGGCGGGAAGATGCAGCGGCAGCAGTGCGGGGATCAGAAGCGACGCGGGTGTTGGGGAGTGGGCTAAGTATAACTTATATGAAGGGCATGGGAAATGGGGGTGGGGGGTCATTATAGGGCTTGCATAACCGCTTTAAAGCAGTTCTCCATCTTTTTCAGTATTAAAACACTAAATGTAGTAAATGTGACCCTGATCCAGTGGGGTGCACAGAAAAGTGTTAAAAAGCTGGACAACCCCTTCCTGACATCCGCCATAATGGTACTTTAGTTGTCTGTTTTTTAACCCTTTAAGGACCCGTGGTGTACATGCACATCACAGGTCCGGTCCCTAAACATGGCGCCTACTCGCACGTGCAGCGGGCGCTATAGCCATGTGATTTCGGCTATTTTAAATAGCAGAGACCAGCGGCACATGTATGCGATCAGCCATAAGGCTGATCGCATACATCTTACCTTTCAGATGCCGTGGTCAAATGTGACCACGACTTCTGCGCAGACTGGAACCGGAAGTCGTGCGCTTCCGGTCTGGTAACAGCGTTCCCCGGCTGAGATCGGGGAACCTGTTACCTTGCGCTAACTGACCGAAGCCTCAAGCAGGCTTCAGAGTCAATTAGATGTAAATATCAATACAGGCCACTAGGTGGCAGCCTTGTATTGATATAATATAAATGAAGTCTTCAATGATGGCTATTTAGCCATTACTGAATACTATGGGCAATGATTGCCAATTATTGTCACCCAAGGTAACTTAAAAAAAAAGTTGAAAAAAAAGTTAAAAAAAAGTTTTTACAAATATATAAAAAAATATACATATTAAAGTTCAAATAACCCCCTTTCCTTAAAATAAGAAGAAAAATACTAACCAATAAAAAAATTAAACATCATGCGCATCGCCACGTGCGAAAATGCCCATAATATTTAAACTTGCTTGCGGATGCTTGGGGTTTTTTACGCAGCCCCATTAATTTCTATAGGGCCTGCGTTGAGTCAAAAACGCAGAATATAGAACATGCTGCGATATTCACGCAACGCACAAGTGATGCGTGAAAATCACCGCTCAACTGCACAGCCCCATTGAAGTGAATGGGTCCGGATTCAGTGCGGGTGCAATGCGCTCATGTCACGCTTTTCATCCGTGCGGAATTCTCACCCTAAGGGTACAGACACACTTTAAGCTTTTTTGATGCA
This sequence comes from Bufotes viridis, assembly GCA_033119425.1. Taxonomy (NCBI): domain Eukaryota; kingdom Metazoa; phylum Chordata; class Amphibia; order Anura; family Bufonidae; genus Bufotes; species Bufotes viridis. The sequence goes on from CM065592.1 coordinate 164,505,400, forward strand.
GCTTTGAAGCAAAAAACAGGAATTAATAAAAAAAACAGAAGTCATATCTTTCCTTTAGGCCTGGTGCACACGACTGTATTTTCGGTCGGCATCAGAACTGCATTTTTTGTGTATTCGATGTGGACCCATTCATTTCAATGGGGCTGCAAAAGAGATGGACAATATAGGGGCACATTTACTATAGTGTCTGTGCCTGTTTTTAGGCATAAAAAGGATGTAAGACTGTCTTATTTTTTTAGCTGTACTTACTACTGAAAATGTGCCTGTTTTAGGCTACTTTCACACTTGCGGTAGCCTTTTCCGGCAGGCTGTTCCAGCGGGGAAACAGCCTGCCAGAAAAGGCTACCGCAAGTGTGAAAGCAGCCTTAATGGTATTTGCTCGTTGCACACAACCCCCGTGGCCATATTGCGGGCCGCATACCGGATGCAGACCCATTCACTTTAATGGGTCCGCAAATCCGGAGATGCGGTGCGGAACAGAACGGAACCACGGAAAGAAGCACTACGGAGTGCTTCCGTGGGGTTCCGTTCAGTGCTTCCGTTCAGCAAAAAGGAAGAACTTGTCCTATCTTTTTGCATAACGGACGGATTGCAGACCCCATTCAAGTGAATAGGTCAATGATCCGCATGCGGCTGGCCCACGGTCGGTGCTTGTGCATTGTGGACCACAATTTGTGGTCCACAGCACAGGTACGACCAGCACACAGTCGTGTGCACGAGGCCTAATTCAGAAGTTTTCTAACTTTTGTGCCTATTTTTCAACCTATTTATGCAGGTGTGCCTTATTTTGCACCTGATTTAGCTGCAAAAACATCCTAATTTCTACTCCACTCCAGGGCTGGTATACTTTTCTACGTCTGTTTTGAGTGGTGAGTTGTGCCACATTTTGCCTAAAAAGCCATTCTTTCATGGAAATGTGCACCTACTTTCAGCTCACTTGCACCACATTTTCATGCGCATACTAATTAGACCAGTCTTAGTGAATATGAACTTGTCATACTGAAAAAGAACCACCAGAGGTCAGACTAGTGCCAGTACACCTGAAGTGCTGTGAGACTTTTAATAAATAGTAGTCAACAGAAGGACAGACTAAGGAAATACGCCTGTCTAATTTTACGTCTAAAAAAAGCAAGTTTGATAAATGTGCCCCACTGTGCGCTGTCCGCATCTGTAGGTCCTTTCCACGGCCTCACAAAAAAGATAAAACATATCCTATTCTTGTCCGTTTTGCACACAAGGATAGGACATTTCTACAGGGCTTGAAAATAATGGTGGCATTCCCTCAACCGAAATCCATGTTTTGCAGATCCTTGATTTGTGGACCGCAAAACGGATGCAGTTGTGTGTATGTGGCCTTATATTCTTCTCTTTTAATAATCCAACCCTGATTTTGGCTTCCAAAACTGCATTACAAAATCTGAATGTGTGGCTCTACCCTTTGTACCCTAAGATATAAAAAAAATTCTATGTCCAAAAACCTAATAAATATAGAATTGCAAGAGGTATTCTGACAAGACCTCAAGCCCGTAGCCGTATAACAGCTCTACACAATATCTGAAATATATGGAAGCAGAGATTATAGTTGTTGGACTGACTGTGGTTAATGTCTTGTTAGGTGCTGTTCACACAGAGCTTTTTGACAGCTGAATTTGGCAAGGATTCCACACAGAAATACTCTGGGTGGCATCTTGGAAACTGCCTCCGATTGTTTTCAATGAGAGGCCATGGTTTATTGTCTTCTATTCTAAGAAAGGACATGTATTTTCTTACAGTGGTCCCTGGGAGGCAGTTTACTCGAAGTTTTGTGTCTTTTTTTGGTCATCTATTTTGTTTTTTGTTTTTTTTTCTATAGGAAAGTCAGTAAGAGAATGCCTGAAAAATCTCTATACAAAGGGCTCATTCACATGAACGTATGGGTTCCATTTACGTTTTGCAGACCGCATATGCGGATCCGCAATAAACGGACACTCTTCCATGTGCATTCCGCATCACGGATGGGGACCCATTCACTTCAATGAGTCCGCAAATCAGGAGATGCGGAGAGGACGCACCGAACTGAACCCTACGGAAGCACTACAGAGTGCTTCTTTGGGGTTCCGTACTTCCCTACCGTAAAAAGATAGAACATGTTCTAACTTTTTGGGGAACGGAGGGATGCGGACCCATCCAAGTTGAATGGGTCTTGATCCGTCCCGGAGGCCTCACGAACATTCTCCGTGCATTGGGGACCGCAAATTGCGTCCAAATACTGTGCTGTATTTTGAAAACAAAATCCTATGAACCCCAAAAAAACAGCAGAACAAACAAGTATTGTGTGTAATGCATAAAACCTCATTGTCTGTCAGCTAATATCTGGCTGCTGCCTTGTTTGCAGAAAAAAAGGTGCCAATAAATGCCAGGGAAAAAGGAAAAACACTGTATTCTATCCTAAAAAATGCTACATGTGACCCTACTCCTAGGATTCCTTTACACAAAATGTAGCATTTTTTCCACCCCAAAAAAGAATGTGTACTGGGTTTCATAATTCCCATTAACTTACTGCTAACATCAGGATGTAGTGTTTTTTTTTTTTGTTTTTTTTAAAAGCCCCAAGAAATGCATGTCAAAATTAGCGGCAAATGTCAAATCGCCAGTAATATTGTATCTGGCCCTCCAATTGATACAAACAAAAAATGATGCTAAAATCATTGTGAGAAACCCCATTAACAAAGCTTGAATATTTTTTTAGGCATTGTAATGTTTTTTGAAAATGCAAAGGAAAATGATGCCTGCACTTGGCTAAAGCCTGCTTAAGCAAAATATCAAAACTAACAAAAGGACAAAAAAAAATATTAGTTTGTTGACCAGCTTTAATTTTCCATACAGGTTTAGGCCTCTTGCACACGAACGCTGTGTGCCGTAGCCATATTGCGGCCCACATACGGCAGGTCCGCGACAAACGAT